>CM031923.1:22779335-23069488 GCA_018703695.1 Prunus fruticosa
ACCAAGTCATATGTCCATAAACTCCCCAATGATATTGAAGTCTTCATCAATGCACTACACAAACAGCATATCCAAAATGCACCTAAATTCCATAAACCTCCCCAGAGCATAAAGTCTAAATCATATGTGGTGATACTCGAACTTCAACTAAAGGGGCAACAAATGCCCTGATTTGAGATTATACAGAGATATGATAAACCACATTATCCAGATGAAGAACTAAGATGAGAGCTATACCACTTATTTGTTTTTTTGGCCGGAATCATTCCTATGTTCATATAAGTATAAGAAAGATATCAGGAAGAAATCTTACAGGAAGAAGCATTAAGACACCAATAGGAACAACTGATGCTAAGTCGGTCAGAGTTCTTCAAAATTTTCTTTTCTTCTCTGTCAGTTCATCTCCAATCAAGACCCTTCTAAGCAACCCCTCAAGCTGTAGCAGTGTCTCGAGCTAACAATTGAGTTCCTTGCCACACATGCTGCTCATCATTTCTAAGAAGAAACAAAAATTAAATTTTATTAATGTAAAGTAAATTACAATCTGTGAATAAGCAGCCCACAGCAACAGAGATGAAACTAATACAACTATTATTTTCCTGCGCATCAAAGCACAAATTATAATCGAGACGTTGACAGTTGATTAATATATATCCTAAATCTCAATCGGCTTGGTGGAAATTAAATGGATGGGATTAAGGAGGCTTGTCCTCTTGAAGAATTTTCTCATCAAAGTATCAAAAGAAAATTAGAGTAAAACCAACACTAAACCTTATCCAATTAACATCACACATTTTGAGACTCTCACAAGTTCAGCACATAGTCTGAACGTATACTTCTATTTCAACATGCCTGGTCTGATTAAATTTATCTATAAGGATTCAAGCAGAGTTAATAAATTTAAGGTGATGGGAATATTCACTTTATTTCTAAATATTATAATTCTTTTCTCTTTTTTCTCAATTTTCTGGCCCAAAGTGTAAGCCAACAGTGTCTTACTAGTTGACAAAGATCATCATTTACCAACTGAAGCCAAAAACAATTCATACCGTGCTACTCTTTTCAGCTTGTCAAATGATTTTCAATGATATTCTCTTTCTTCTGAACTTGGACTAGTTGAGCAGCTCCAACTTCATCCTCATACTTAGAACTATCATCAGCAGGCTGAATATCCTGTTAAGAAAAGATGTGAACATAAGCATATATAAGAGTTTTAATAAACAGTTTTTGCAACTTGGAATTCATTGCCCGTCGATTTCTTGCTCGTCCAAGGAATATGGTATTCAGTTGCACACACTTTAAATACCTCCTCATTTTCTGATTGATGGCAATCTTTTGCATCCGCTTTCAGTCTATCAGCTCAGTCCTTAAAAGTTCAAAAAACGCTGGATTTTAGTTGATTCTGGGTCTTCAAAATCAATATTTGAAGCAGTCTGCTCAACAGATTCATTCTCCTGTATGCAAGAAAAGGAACATTAATCATGTAACTTTTGTTTGAGAAATTGCACATTCAATAACAAAATAGAATATGCTCCTGTTAATTTCAACACCAACGCAACAAGGAATAATGTCATAATCAGAGAACCAATAGCGTACTTAATAATGGTTCTCCGCACTTGAAAATAAAAAAGTACATGCTCTTATGATATTTTTTGCATGCCATGTTGCTTAGCTGAGAACAGAGAGTGAAAGAGACAGCTATTCTATCTCCATTCAGCACCACATTAGGGGCAACAAGGTGGACTAGCAACCCCACTGAGTCAATAACTAATAGCCTAACTTTTCAATATCTGTATTTAAAAGGACAACAAAAAAAGAAGGAACAAAAAAATATAATAGAGGGCTAATAAAGCAGCTACAGGGGATAAACAAACATACATGTTAATATGCATAAACATATTCTCATGTAAATGCAAACAAGTACTATTACGGTGGCAACTTGAACCTTATTACTCTAGTGATAAACAACCTTGTCCTAACCAGAAAATAAATATCAAAGTAGCAAAATTGTTGTTAACTTTTGGTCTAAACAGATCTGAATTTGGGCCAGCAGTATATGCAACCTTTTTTAGATACAAGAATTCCAGTTAAAAGCTAATGCCTTTGGTAATTAATACATGATAGTGAATAAGCGAATGCATAAGCAATTAATGAATAGATCATTGTGAAAATGGGGCATACAGATTCTTCCACGATAAACTCAGGATTGGACTTTCTGGTTTGGAGGGCGCATAAAGGAGTCTCCACAACCGCGAGAGTACTGGAAGCTCTAAAAAAAAATTTTGAAATAAGATTTATATCATTGAAATGCATTAAACCCCAGAAAAAAAAAAATTATTATATATAGTAGGTCATTATGGTGTGATAAAAACTTAAGTTAAAGGAATGGTCAAGCACATGTAAATAGCTAAAGCGTCACACACACCCTGTTGCCCCCTATCAATCATCGTGTTACCATTCTTATCTGTTTTTCCCTATAAGGAACTTTTGCTGCTTGTTAATATATAAACGGGAGCGATTACCTTCCTCGATGACAAGCACATAAGTACAACTAAGACAAATGAGAATTCACACATTCTCCGAGGGCAAAAGTCACATAACAAACGTATAAGTGCAAACCTAAGAAAATGGAACTTGGCATCAGATAGACTTTTTACAATTACAGTGCATTAGTTGGTAGTAAGAGAAAATTAAGAGATAAAGTAGGTAAAGTTGGGAAGGAAGCCAAACAACATAATCTTAAATTGCAGGCAAAAGCACCATCAGACTTGGTGGTTTTCATCCTCAAATTTTCTATCTAATACATTTAATTATCTATAACTATAGGATCATTCTTCGCCACATCAAGAAATGAAGACATCCATCTGTTAGTTATAAACACAGAAAAGCTAATAAATAGAAAGAACAAAAAACTGCGAAAACTCCACCAACTTTCTATTAATAAATCAGTTGGATGGTGCACATACATCAGCTGTTGGTGGCAAAACACACCAGTGTCAGCAAGATCTTACAATAAAATGAAGGAAAGTCCTCCTTAAGGGAAGCTGCTTTGGTTCTAGAGGACCCTCCAAAAATTCAACCTCTTTCTTGAGCTTCCTTATCTTCTAAAGGTCAGAACAAGCAGCTTTTATATGCTCTTTCCCTGAGTTAGAACTAGACACATGCAAATCCTAAGCAACTTTTCTAGTCTTATCACAGCTTCTTCAACACTCTCCAAGGCCTGACACCAAAGGCCATTTCCACTATATGATCAGAAGCATTCAACAAGTTCCAAATCAAAAGAATAAGCTTGACTACTGAGCCACAAAAGAACCTTTTTTATAGTTTTCACCAGTAAGACCACAAATGAAATGAGAAACTTGTTCATGTAGCTTAGGGCAGTTAAAGTGGGCCAGTGCAATGACAAGGCTCAGAACTACCATCTATAATAATTTTACCATCGTGCAAATCTATCTTCACACCGGAACTACATAAGTCTAATTAATAATATCAATAAATCAACACCAAAAAAAAGTATTAAAAATAATATCTACAACACATAAACAGGAAATATAGAGCCCTTGCGACCATTAATGCATGGTTAACCCAAAAATATATATGGAACAATACTGGCTTGAAATTTAACTAAAGAAGCATTAACTTAGTGCACTCATAATGAACATAACATAAAAGGGAATAAGCCAACCTTGTCAAAAGAATCCAATTCTTTCTCAGTTGGTGGACGAGTTCCAGATCTAGTCCTCTCAACAGTGTTATCGGAATAGCTTTTCATCTTTTCATTCCTGCATCACATTTAAAAGGAGTAATCTCCAACTATTAAGTAATCAAAGTGAATGTTACGGTCAGAGAAAAAAAAAAAAAAAACACATAACTGACACAGCTCTTGGTAGGGAGAGAGAGAAAGAGGGTGATATAGAGACATTCACTAACTTACTTCAATAAACCCCGTTCTTCCATACACTCCACCAATTTGTTGTGCCTAAACATTGAAACACGAAAAACTTTGTAATTTTTTTTTTTAAATGAAGCTCTTTATGGTTCAATCATTATGCACCAAAAGTTCACATACCCTCTAGACAAGAATCTCGCTGCCTTAACATTAGAAGGGCTCTCCAGCCATTTACTGTATTTGATAAAACTCTGCATCCAATGAAGACATACTTCTAAGACTTGGGGGATTGCTTCTGCATTGGGAGGTCCTTTCCATTTCTTTTATGCCCATGAGACTGTTTAGGGGTGCCTGAATTGCCAGGATAAAATGAAAGCCAGTCCAGCTCTTCACAGACTACCTGGGGAATTTATGTATCATTAGATATCATATTTGAATTACAAAACATTATCCACAAGACGGTAAAGACAACACATGCTGACCTCTACATACAATTGATAGGAACTTATTGATGAAAGCTGAGGATAGTATAAGATGCTGCCCCCAATCAGGAACCTGCACATATTGAAATTAATAAATCCACAACCAAACCATAAAAATCAATTTCACACTTAAGAATTATCTGTCAAAAGAATCCAGGTATACCTAACAAAGCCTCCAAGTGTTTCATCTAAAACATCAAATCCATTTGCTGATAGAAAGGATTGAGAGCTTCTACCCAAGGCAATAAAGAATCCAAATATAGCCAGATCCCTCTCCAATACCTATACTAATTCAGTATTAGCTTTCCATAACAGCATCAACATAGTACAGAACTGCAACCACATATACAGAAAGGCTTGAAAGCCCCAACTTATACAAGTAACCATCTATTAATTTATATGTATCTTAACGATAGGGAATTTGCCTCTCACTCTTTTGAAAATGATTTAAGCAATTTCATTATCTGGTTATTTTATTAGTTTCTTCACATTTGAGCCACATCTTCAGAAACTCTACTATTATTTTTACTGGCCAACCTTAACGTCCCTTAAAGGAACTCCTGAGTGGAGTATCAAGCATGCTCTATATATTCAGAAGGTTTGACCATTAAGTCAACCGTTGTACATAAGAAGAAGATTCAAACAATTTCATTATCTGGTTCTTTCATTAATTTCTTTACATTTGAGCCACATCTTTAATATACTCTCCTATTATATTGACTTGCTAACCTTAACGTCTCTAAAAGGAACTCTTGAGTGGAGTATGAAGCATGCTCTAAATATTCAAAAGGTTTGACCATTAAGCCAAATCCTGTACATAACAAGATAATTCCGCTCAATACTAAAATATGAAAGAAATACAGTAGCTATGGCTGGACAGAACTCCCTAATCCTCTGTTACTATCCCAAACATATCCTCATCAGAGACAGTTCCATCATACCAATGACACATACTAGTGAGTAAAATGTTTTTATAATGCATTTCCAACGCAACTAATATAATTTTTTGGGGATGATAGGCCTGACATTCATGACTCACACTAATGCATTACACTCCTCATTTGCTTAACCTGCATGTATGTTACCTACAAATTTATTTCAATTGTGAACTTTGCAACCAAGCCACCTATGGAAAGGTGACAGGCCTACAAGTTGTCCCTGCGGTTATCCATAAGAAGGTTTAAGCACTTACCTCAATACTTTCAGAGGTTGTAAGTCTTGACCATATTCTCTCTCTATCTATAGCTCGCTGTAACTGCATCTGTACAAGATCCACCCAGAAAACAACTTCTTCTGAACCTCGATCATTTTTCACTCTACATGCTGCAGCTCGAGGACCAAAATGTACAAGGAACTCTCTGCGCAGACCAATTTCCTTTACAGAAAGATAAGCCTGGCGTATAGGAATAAAATCAACCAGCATGTCCATCAATCTGCCGGTTATATCAGGAATTGTCGAAAAGAATTGAGGGCAAGATACTTTTGCTTGCCCAAGCTTTGTGATTGCGGCATTGCATGTCAGTGCAAGCATGAGGAGAGATATGTCACTTGTGTTGCTAGACTCCAAGAGTGTTCCCTTCCTAGACCTGGAAACAAATTGAATGCAGTATTAATTCTACATGCTCTTCAAAGCCATCTAGCAAAATATAACACACATTGAGCAATAGATGATAACATACGCGATAGTTGCAGCAGTAAAGCGAGAGTCCCCTTCAAAATAATTAACAAAGGATGTTACCACCAATGGAACTTGCTCAGAGAAAAACCACTCATAAGCTTCAGGTTGCTTGGCTGATAGTTGATCCCGGATTAAGCTCTCAAGGGAAGCAGATTGTCGTAATAAACTGCACCAATGCATTAATTAAACATATTGAAAATCCTAAACCAAATAAATCATATTAATTAATTAATAAACAACAGAAGTTGGTAGAAAGTACACATCAGCTACAATTGAAACCTTTGCATGAATAAAACAGAATAACTGAAATTTCAAAGTTCTCTGTATAGTATGCCTGGAAAATAAAGCAGAGCACACATTTTCCACTGTCAAGTTAACATAGTAATCAACTTAATTTTCAATTAAAAATTATAGTTTGTTCCATTTACACAAACAGTTAACGCCATTAGAAAATAAGGTTGCTGGTGCTGATATTAAAAACTTTATGGTTGCTTTATTTCAACTGTCTGTAAAAGAGATCAAATTATGTAAATGTTATCAAAGTGGGGAAAGATGACAGGTCCTTCATTCAATACACAGGTAAGACTCATAGATAAAGCCCAAATTTAAAACATACATCCTTATTAGAGGTAATGGTAACAAAGGAAATCACAGTTTAAATAGACTAGCTAAGAAACTGATATGACCAGCTTCTAGGTAGTCCAATTCCACACAAGAAGTCATAATTTTTGGAATACAAGTGATGCAATACCTCCTTTGGACAAAAACATTTATGTCTCTGTCTCTACCATCCCCTCGGGATGCAATCTCGCTTGCAGCTTGCAATAAGGAATACACTGAAACCTGAGAAATTATTTGTCTTCAGATAGGCTCAATAACGGTATAAAATACATTATGTATAAATGTATATATCCACACATATATTATTAATATACTTATATATTGAGAACTAATCGAATCAGTACCTAGAACAATAACTAGCTCAAAAGGTTCACAAGTCAATACCCATTAAATAAGTCCTATGTAATAGATTTACAGGAAGCTTAAACAAGTTACGAATATGATATAATGCAAGGAGATTTCATGATTATATATATATATATATACAGTAATTTAGTGGATAAACTAACAACATGACTTTAGAAACACAAATTACTAATTCAACAAGAGAAGTATGAAAGTCATACCATGCAAGACACATCCTGGAACTGAAGAACAAGTTCACTAACTCTATGAGGATGGAATAAACCAAGTAGGAAGGAACATTGAGTTTACTCATGCAAAATCTCCCCTACTAAAACTAAAGATTAGAGTGGTAGTGGTTTTCTTGCAACAATAAATATCCGCAAATACAATTGTAGAAGAGTGCTTTCCTTTCCCAAAAATGATAGCAGCATGCAGTGAATCATAAGATGGTGCATACATGTTGAGGCCTACATAGAGACATTAGGGAAGTTCATGACATCACCTGATAACACAGTGCTTTGACCCAGGCATTTTTGTCTACACTAAGCCATGCAGTTGAAAACCAAGACAACTTTGAGAATGAACCCTGTTCCTTAATTGCTAACTCAAAAACCCTGGCTGCTTCATGTAAAAATTGGACAAGTCCATCGCTAGAATCTTCACCATTAAGTGATTGATTAAGTTTGACCTTTATGGCCTCAACATCCCTACTGGTACTTGCTTGAGGAATCCCATTGACTGTGACACCATCATCAGCAGATGCAAGCGGAACTAGGTTACCCATCCTCCTTGCTTTTCGAAAGTTTAGATAGCATTTCCTATGTCCCACTGCTCGGAGATTAAGACTGTAACCATTACTTTGCCCTAACAAAGCAAGTCTTATAAAGAATCTCTTCCTTGAATAACCCCAGTTACATAATAGATGGTCCAAATCAACCACCTTATTTCCAGAATAATATATTCTAGCTGGTGTCCGCGAATGCCATGGATTTGAAGAGCTGCAAGGAGCAAGGACAGGAATAAGCAACAAATACATACAACACTGCATAACTCTAACGGGTCAAGCCATAGTATTAGCTGCTACATTTTTCAGGTTTTCTATTACTCGTCATACTTCAACACAAAAACACTTAAAAACCACAAAACTTGTCACATTATTTACTTCCACTCTCAAACACAATACAGTTACACATAATGCACAGTGATTGCACAAAAACAGGCACTTGAAACCCAAAATTTTAGGACTCCATGTGTTAAAGGAACACATTCCCAGTTAGTTTTCGTAAAGACCAAACGAACAAAAGGAAAAACAAAATTCTACAAAATTTTACATTATCTACTGTTTGGTTTACAAGAAAATGAAATACTAACCACGAACAATCAACTAAAATCGAATTAGATTGAATGAAAACAAATCAACATTCAATGATTTGCCATAATCTTATCTACTTCTTTGCTTTCACTTTCAGCTTATCAGTAGCCAAACATTGAAATACAGAAATTCATAATTAAACAAAGAAATTCCAACGAGTAATCGTATATCATATCCTCAAGAACCCTACCGCAGCTTATTATAAATTAAATTACCTACGGCAACAACAAAACAGTAAGCTGCGAAGAATTTAGGAAGAAAAAAAAGGCCACAAAAATAAATGTGGAAGAGAATTTGAGCACCTTGGTGATAGAAAGCCGTTGTGACACAATTTAGTGGCCATGTACAAGCTAGGAGATAAAACTGGTCGGAAAATCTGCTTGGTTGGCGAGAAAAGCACAAGGAAAATGGAGCGAAAAGCAAAGAAATATTTTGGGGAAGGCTTTAGGCTTGGTGTGTGGGCGGTCTGGGTTGTTTGTGTACAGAGAAAGAAAGAGTGACGTGACAAAATGGAATTATCCGCATACGTGGAGAAGGGTGTGATCACATAACAGATTGTTGGCTCTCGTAATCTCCCTCTCGAAATCTACACTGTAGTAGAACAGGTAGAAGAGTAAAGTGGGGATGGATTGTGTGTGGTCAATCTTATAGTAAGCACCCTGGTGCAGCCATGTGTAGGGCCCAACAGGCCTGCATTGGCTCAGCTCATCTTTTGATCATTTGGGGCCTCGTCCCCATTTAGGCTGCAAATTTTTGTCCACGGTTAGATCGGTTGTTTAAGATAGTACGCTATATCTTTGTACCGAATTCATTCTTAATTATCGTTTATGTAAACGAGGAAATTGTTTATACTTATGTTCCTCTCGTAAATGAAGTATACAGCATAAAGATGTGGCAAATGTGGCGACTAAATGTTTGCTTTAACTAGCTAGATTGTGCAATTTAAGCTACTTGAAACTACATTAAGTACCAATTTAGGCCTTAAACTCGAATTAGTTTGATTTAGTCAATTCGAACCGGTTCGGAGGTTTTTGGCCGGAATTTAGGATAGTATGATCCTCGCACAAAAGAAGTAACAGTTTTGCTATGGGGTCTGCAGTTAGTCTGATACATATCTCTTGGGCAAGCCCCTTTGACAAAGAACTAATGCCTAGTTGTTTTCACATTTTTTTCAAACTACAATCTGGTCAACGTAATTGTAAGTGCAATCTGATCTAAAAGATTAGTGGGGGATTGGTATTTGACATAATAAACTGAAACAAGTTGATATGATTCGGCTCTGTACATGACGTTCAATCTTTTATAAAAGTCAAACTGTTTGATGCGTCATCGAAAATAACCACATACCAAATTACTACAACAAAATAGTATATAATCAATGAAATCTTTGACTTAGTAAACACATCATCCATCCATGCGAGGTTCATCTTTGTCCTAACATAGAAATTGTGCCCACAATACACGGTTTCACTTTTCTTGCAAGAGGAAAAAAACACACGTTTTTTATTTGTGATTTTCTTTGTTATTGTTTGAGTTTCCAATTACCCTGATCATCGGGCAAGTACAGAATAGTCTAAAAAATGTTGGACCCCAGACGAAAACAATCGTCTGTCTTGGTAAAATTTTATTTTATTTCGTAACCGAACACTTGTCTTTTTATGCGGAAATTTGAACAAAAGGCATTATACGTACTTAGGTTGAAGGAGGCGGACACACTGTTTTATCCAATTGACTTAATTGCACGTCTTGCATTAAAAAAAAACTTTATAAATAAACAATATAGTGTGAGGAGTATTTAATTAATCGTGCTATACTATATTGACCTGTTTGCTTACCTTGATGTAGTTCCTCATTAAATATAAATAATATATATATATATATAGTTCACGGGTTCAAAAAATTAACCCATATTAAAACAAGTAATTAAGATCCCTAAATTGTATAGTAATAATAGGAAATTTGCAACCTCACAGTCAGCCTTCAAGAGCCAGTTAGCATGCACCTCCTTTCTTGTTTGCGACACTTTCAATTCACATGTGCTTACCCTCTGAGATTTCAACAAGTCATACCAATTAATTACATGGCAAACCGCACGTCAATTAATTAAATCGATCATACCTCATCGTCATCACGAGAAAATATTAAGTGTTACAATGACAACTTACGTCTCAATAAAATAAAACGTGTTACAGTTACACATACATGTATAAAATTATTAATAAAATGAAATAGTGCTTTCAATAAATCACATCTCAATCGCAACAAACAGCCTGTTAGTTAGTTTTAAACTTAATGGGATTTTTTATTTAATTTCTTCTTAAAATATTAGAAGCCGGTGCCAATTGCTAGTGTATATTGTCTCCTTAATTCTTATGTCAGTTCTGACAAATAATAATAATATAATAATATAATTAATTAAACTAAACCTAAAGTTGACATATTTGTTCTCTTTTGGCTCGGTATCGTCCCAATGGGGTAGATGAGTCGCAGTCAAAGTGACTCGTAATAGAGACGGCAGGGTGGTGGGAAATCGATAGGCTACAACCCGGACTAGCCCCACCATGCCTGCGCCCCAATATTATGTGACTCTTTTTTCTTTTTTTGAAGGATTATGTGACTTTTTTAGGCAATGGGAAATTCATGAATTTTTATAGAATTAAGCAAATATTTTCTATTTATTTTACAGGATATATATTCTAAGTTTTTTCTCGTACAATTTTATAGATCAAATAAAACCATATTATGAGCAAATATAACACAAAGAAGTACAAAATATAAATAAATACCAAATCAAACGCATTGTTTAACTACTTGAGATCGGAGTTGAGTAAGTTTCGCAGGAATTGAAGTATCAACATTAGATGCAACAAGTGTATCCTTGTTATTGTTACCACTTTTTTGAAGGATGAATAAATTTGTCCTTTCTTTGTCGGTATATTATCATCATGTGACATGATATCCTAACAAAAAATACTAAACACCAAAAAATCATATATGCTAATAAATAATTCAAGTTGCAAAAATAAAACATATAACAACAATCCCCAAAAATTTTCACCCAAACCCTAAATTATAAAAACTTAACAACAACAATTAAAATTGGGAATTGAATACATATAACATAGAAAAACTTACCAAGATTGAAGAACCCACTGAAGATAGGTTGGTGTAATTTTTTAGAAGAAGATAGCTATTTCTTTTAAGGCTCTCAAGGTTCAAATATGGTGCTTTGGGTGACTAGAAGAAAAATTATGATGTATGCTTCTAATCAAATTTATATAGGTTATGGTTTGCATGTTTACTATTTCCTATATGCTTCAAGTGTGGGCTTATTTCTACATAGAATGTTGGGTTTATTTTAAATAGAGGGCTAGACTATTATTTACTTTACCTAGATTCGACTTATACCACTAAGCCTGCAAAAAAAAAAAAAAATCAACATTGGGGTTGAAGCCCACTCCAGCCCAAGTGTAGATCTGTCTGTGCTTTTAGGTCTCGTTTGGTTCGCTGAAAAGAATTGATGGGAAATAATTTCCCATATTTTTTCTCAAGAGATGAAAAATAGAAGATTCATTTCTCTATTTGGTAATGTTGGGAAAGTAACCAGAAAAATACCATTTTTCCATGTGCCATGCAATCATTTTCCATGCGTGGGCTTACCAAACACCCCCTTAACTTAAATGCCCGCTTAACTTAAATGCCCCATTAACTTAATTGCCCCCTTAAATTAAACCACCCCATAACTTAATTGCCCCCTTAACTTAAACTCCCCCTTGACTTAATGTGCCAAGTAACCATTCCTAAGTCTCATTTCCACGAAGAAAAAGCCCCCTTAACTTAATTTCCCACTTGATTAATTATATGGGGTATGAAGTCCAATCCCAATTATTATTATTTTTTTTTTTTTTGGTCAAAACTGTGGAATTTATTGAATTGAGGAATCAAAATTTACATCTCTTGCTAAAACATTATAGAGCCATACTGGGCAGAAAGAATCCCAGCCACACGTACCCCCAACTCCAGAAAAATATCATTATTCATTATTGGAGGCAATTTAATCCCAATGTGATTTCATAATAAAATATCATTATTTTTGAAAGATTGTATGAAATATCAATATAATTATGGCATGTTTATTAATATGTAATTAGAAGAGGAAGAACTGAATTGAGGAGGAGTCAGAATTGGACTCTCATTGAAGTTATTTACTAAATTATCTGGAATTGGGGTAGGAATTGTATTGATTACTTATAAGTTGTTTACTAAATTTTCATGAATTGTAATTGAAACTAGTTTGATTACTAAAATATCCTTGTTATTGGGTTAAAGTATATGACAAATTTTAAATTTTTAAAATTGTATGAGGATATAATGGATAAAAAAGATAGATTATGGGTATTTCAGGAATTAGAATATCACCTCCCATCCAAGAGTTTAATTCCTCAAAAATCAAGAATTGTGTGGGCTCCACTTGCATTTTCATTCCTTTATGTGAAGTAAAAACAAGAGTAATCCGTAATCGAAATCCAACTTTCTTATTTTGATTACAATTACATATTAGTAAACGTATACCATTAAAAAAGCTTTATATGCTCTCATCAAAGTATACATGTACTCGAAAAGATTATTACGCATGCGCATAGTGCGGTGTTACAAGTTGTATGGAAAATTTATCTTTGTGTTGTGCTACTCAAAGTGCAAATCATACTATCATAAATCATAGTTTGTTTACTCCAACAAAAGAGTACGAGAAAAATGAAAGAAAACGAAGGGCACTCTCTTATAAAATAAAGAGGGAGAAAGATCCTCCAATTTCTTTCATTTGTTTAGCATCTCTTGCTATTTGTTTCATTGATTGATAGAATCGTTTAGAGAATCTAAAGTTCTAATTATAGCAACCCTATCAATGTGGTCATCAATTAGGAAACATCTTTTCCATCCTTCTTTGGTTTTTGAAAAAATTTCTTGACTATACCAGAGCTACTGTACTCGAAAGCAATGGAGGCACCTAATTCAAGTAAATTCGGTTTTAAAAAAATCCACTTTTATTTTCAAACAATATGTAACCCTAGCACCCCACTGAAAAGGATGCATAATTGAGGTTTTGAACTCAGTACTGCCCTAATGCTATTCGACAATTCCTTAAAGCGTGTTTCTCACCTAATTTCAATTTAATAATAATAAACGAATAAATTATTCCCTAAAAACAATTAGGATAATTGGGTGATGTTAACCTGCCCACAGCTATCAAATTATTATATTCGGTGTATAATAGTATGGAATATACAAATCAATCAGAGTCTGATTTTAAAAACATTAATCTACATATCGAGCCTATCAATTTCAAAGGAAGAAACTTATGAAAATAGATGACTGCGACATTCATTTTATCATGACATTGGTCTTTCTATTAAAGAAAAATTAGTGGGGTTAAGTACGACTCCTTCGTTTTATTAAGATAACCCATGTAAAGTCATGTCCATCTCATTGGCTTGGACCTTCAACTGTCTTTGAAGGCTACCCCAATTGGTGTTATTAACTTAGAAGGACAGTCTAAGGGAAAGTTTGTTGTGTAAAAATAATCACTTGCAGATTTGTTGTAGAGAAATTAGAGAAAAACAGTTTGATATTTGGTAAACTTTTTGTTAAAAGTGTTGTTGGTATTGATTTCCTCATAATCAAAAAATGATTGCGGCATAATCATTAAACCTAGCGCTTCTTCAAAACTAATTCCTGCATAATCAGAAAATGAAAGCACCTCATTAGCTGTTTTCCCTTATAGCTTTCTCTCTCACAGCAATTTTTAACCATAAGTGATTTTCTCACAGTTTACCAAATGGGCTGGACTTCCCAAATTTTTTTTAAAATCACTTATCACCCTAAATAATCAATGAGAAATGTACTCTAAGATTCCACTCGTGACTTGTGAGAAGAGGGAACTCATGTTCTTCCCCTCTAGATTGGAACCCGATGTATGCCCTAGTCACCTTTTTTTTTTTTTTTTGAAGAAAGTTTCAATAAACAAAGTTAAAAACCAGGGATACACTCCTCAAAAAGGAGATCATGAAGTAAGTCAGGAGGCTCCAAGAGCCATAGACAATCCTGGCTCACGCTTAAAGCAAAATGAGAGAGCCTACTAGCTACTCTATTACAAGTTTTTGGAACATGGGCCACAGTGGCCGAATGGAAAAGAGATAAGAGGGCCCCGCAATCAGCAAAGAGGACACCTAAAGGAGAGTCAAAGGAGCTGGCTTTCCTGAACTGCAAGCACAGTTTTCTTTGAGCCACTTTCGAAGTTTGCATGGGTAATACCCAGATCAGCAGCAGTTTCAAGCCCGCCAGGAGAGCCACGACATGGGTCTCAATCAGGAGCACCCAAGGTTGTCGCGCTTCCAGGCACCAGGAGCCGGAAGGCACCAAACTTGTTCCTGATCACCACCCCAAAACCCCCAAGTCGGTCCTCGGCACGCCAAAAGCCGTCGACGTTAATCTTGGAAAAACCTTCCAAAGGAGCGAGACCAACGAGGAGGAGGGACATGGGTGGCCTTGGGTATACGACTAACATTATTGATATGAAGAAAATCGCTCAACCAAGACTGAGCCAGAGCCACCAGGCAAGCAGGACTCGTACCAGTGCCCTCCCATAGACGGGAGTTGCGGTCTTTCCATAAGGCCCAGAGAGTCATTAACACCAGAGAAGAGCTATGGGCAGGCAGAAACTCAAAAGTGTATTTTAGCCACCCCATCATGTTGCTGGCTGAGATCCCAAAACTCTGGAAACCAGAGGAGAGGCAGTCCCAGCAGCAGTGGCAAAAGGGCAGGCCACGAAAATATGAAGAGCGGATTCCTCCGCTGCGATACACCTAGACATTCAGTAACACAATCGACTTTTTTATGGGCTAAATTCACCCGGGTTGGGATGATGTTCCAAGCGATCTTCCAAGCACAGATCTTAACTTTAGGGGGGATGTTAGCCTTCCAAATCGCCGACCACACACTTTTGTGGCCTCGTCACCCGCGGAAAAAGGGACCGAGTCAGTAGTCTCATTTTGGAGCCAAAGACGGGCCACGTCATAGGCACTTTTGACACTGAAAATTCCATTTGAATCATGGTGCCAAACAATGCGGTCAGGGGGCTTACGAAAGCTAAGGGGGATAGAGCAGATCTCTTTCACAACGGCCAGAGGGAAAAAGGCTTGAAGGTACGCCTCATTCCATTGGCCCCATGGGTCAATAAAGGCCATCACTTTCATCTCACTCACCAAATTACTTGGAGGATGGGGCAGCAGAGGGATCAGATTTGGACCAGGGAGCCACTTATCAGACCAACACGGATAGAAGAACCATCTCCCACCTGCCATTTAGTACCTCTAACAAGGACCTGCTTAGCTGCAAAGATGCTACGCCAACAGGTACGAGGATTTCTTACCCTCAGAAGCCTCCCAAAAATCCGAATTAGCATAGTATTTTGCTCGGAAAAGACGAGCAACCAAAAGGTTTGGGTGCTGGATAAAGCGCCACCCTTGTTTGGCCAAGAGAGCGAAGTTAAAAGCTCTTAAATCTCTAAAATCCAGGCCCCCTCCATCTTGGACTTGCAGAGGTTTTGCCAAGAGAGCCAATGGATCTTCCGCTTGGACCTGTCACCACTCCACCAAAATTTAGCAATCAAGCTATTCAGCTCGTCGCAAAAAGATTTTGGGAGAAGAAAGCAGTTCATGGTGTAAACAGGGGAGAGCCTGAGCCACAACTTTGATTAGAAGCTCTCTACCAGCACCACTCAAAAGCTTGCCCTTCCAACCATCAAGCTTTTTCCACAGCTTTTCCTTCAAAGAACCAAAAATGCTCCGTTTGGAGCGGCCCACAAAAGTAGGGAGACCCAAGTATTTGTCGTGAACCCTGACACACTCCACCCCCAAGATGCCAGCGAGCTCCAACTGAGTACGCTGCACAACGTTCTTCCTGAAAACCACGCTGCTCTTATTGAGGTTAACAACTTGGCCTGAAGCTAATTCATAGGTGCGAAGAATATCCAAAACTTCAGCGCACTCGGCATGGGAAGCCTTAGCGAAAATAAAACTATCATCAGCAAAGAGGAGATGATGAATGCTGGGCGCATTTGCAGAGATTTTGATACCATGGATCGCGCCCACCCTCTCCCGATTAGAGATCAACGCAGAGAGGCCTTCAACACATATTAAGAATAAATACGGAGAGATGGGGTCCCCCTCCTAAGCCCACGGGAAGGGACGACAAAGCCTGAAGGTTCCCCATTGACCAAAAAGGAGTAAGAGACAGAAGTGACACAGCGCATGAGCATACCCACCCAAAGATTCCTGAAACCCAGTCGCTCCAACATAGCCCTGAGAAAGTTCCACTCAACCCGGTCATAGGCCTTGCTCATGTCAAGTTTAATCGCCATGAGGCCACTCTTCCCGGCACGTTGTTATGGAGGTGATGAGCAACCTCAGCCGCCACTAAAGAATTGTAAGAGATCAGTCGCCAGGCACAAAAGCACTCTGCCAAGGAGAAATAATAGCATCCATCAATGGTTTCAACCTGTTGGCCAACACCTTGGAGCCGATTTTATAGATCACGTTCCAGAGGCTAATAGGCCGGATTTGAGTCATGTCTTGGGGATTTGAAAACTTAGGAATTAAGGCAACATGAGTGAAGCGGATTTGTCTAAGGACACCACGACCGGCCAGGAAGGAACGGACAGCACACACCACATCCTCTCCCACCACATTCCAGAATCTCTCGATAAAAGATTGGGGCCATCCCATCGGGACAGGGGCAAGTCGATGGCTTCATTTGAAAAACGGCAGTCTTGATTTCCTCCAGAGAAATCCAAACTGAACTGTGGTTCATCTCTCTAGTAACCTTAGGGTGCACCACATCAAGGACCCCCTGAATAGCCCTAGGGTCATCCCCCTGCGTAGCAAAGATGTTTTTAAAATAATCAATAACAGGAGTTTGGATACCGGCGGGCTCAACGTGCAGGATACCCCTGGCATCTCTCAAACCTTTAATCAAGTTATGCCTTCTCCTATTAGAAGCATGTTGGTGGAAGAAACCGGTGTTTCCGATCACCCATCTTGAGCCAAGAAGCACGGGAACGCTGTCTCCAGGAAATCTCTTCGCGGGAAAGCGCGACTCAAGGCGGACCATAAGAGCTTTTTGGACCTTAGACCCATTCGTGGAAGGCAACTGGTTCAAGAGAGCACCCAGTTTATTACGAATGTCCACAATCTCCTTTTGGGTTTGGCCAAAGGTATGCTGAGCCCAGTGGGCAGAGCCGTGCTAGTGGCATTAATTTTAGCACAAACTTGGGTCAGGGGAACTCCAGAGAACTGCCGCTCCCACCCGACCTCACAACATTTTCACAGTCCGCATGAAGAAGCCAGAATTCCTCGAAGCGAAACCGCGACGGCGACGAGACCACGAAAAAGGGGCCCCATCTTGGACTTCAATAATGACAGGAAGGTGGTCGGACTTGCTAGGAGCTAAATGAACAACCCGGGATCGAGAGGAAGCGATCACACCAGGCCAGATTTGCGACAGCCCGATCAAGCCGGGCAGCTGATAGACCGCCCGAACGAGAAGTGGACCAGGGTAACGGGC
Organism: Prunus fruticosa; assembly: GCA_018703695.1. Taxonomy (NCBI): domain Eukaryota; kingdom Viridiplantae; phylum Streptophyta; class Magnoliopsida; order Rosales; family Rosaceae; genus Prunus; species Prunus fruticosa. Next base: position 22,797,344 of record CM031923.1, read on the forward strand.
AACCAACAAAGCCTAAGTCACTGAGCTCACAATTGGAAAGAACCGACAAGGAAAAGCCTCCATGGGTCTGTTGGCACGGACAAGGCCACCTCTCTTTTCATTAACACTAAGGATTTCATTGAAGTCCCCAAAGCATATCCAAGGTAAGGAGACTTGTTGCCCGAGGGTGGAAAGAAGATTCCAAGAGGAAGAACGATCAGCAGATTGAGGACAACCATAAAAGCCCGTTAGACGCCATTTACCCTCAATACCAAAATTGTCACACACAGTATCAATGTGATTAGAAGAGTAGGACAAGATAGAGAGATCAACATCATCCCTCCAGAGTAGGCATAGCCCACCAGAGAAGCCACGACTAGGGACCACAAACATTTTTGAAAAGCCCAAGCGAAATTTGATAATTTCCAACTTGGATTTGTTACATCTAGTTTCACTGAGGAAGACCAGTTTGGGATCTTGTTGTCGAATGAGACTCGACAGGGCTTGAATTGTCGAAGGGTTCCCAAGCCCTTGACAATTCCAGGATAACAGATTCATGGCTCTCGGCGAGACTGGACATCGCCAGCCTCGCCGTTTCATTCCTTGCAGTTAAGGTATGCCCTAGTCACCTTAAGCTCTAGATATGCACTATCAAACTTTATGTATTATATTGGAAGGGATTGAACTCTCGATGTAATTAATTACTATTAAATGTTGAACTTAAATATTTTTCATAAATTAATTACTACGAGATAGATAAGGAGGCGCATGTGAGTATTGTTCTTAATTTATACCTAGTAAATGGCCACCAACCTACAAACCCATTACATGCAATGTAAGTTTAGATAAAAAAAAGTTTAGATAAATCCTTTAAATTGAGTGCAAGTTTAATTTAAATAAAAAAAAAAAAAAAAAAAACAAAAAGAGTGCAACTTTGCATTTTCGTAGTCAAAGCAGGTGTACAATGAATACCGACTGTGCAGTCAAACATGAAGTACACAAAAAAAGATGGCAATCTCGTAATTAAACGACAATTGAAGGGCAATCAATAACAAACTACATTCTTGACTTCAGCTTTGTCTCCTTACCACATTCCTATATAAACCCCAAAATACGAAACCTCTCTTCAGTGTGTACCCCAAAATATCAGTCACACATGGCTTGCTCCTCCTCCTCCTCCTCCTCCTCCCAACTACCATTGCCATCCACCACCGTCGATGAAACCAGCCCCGCGTCAATCTCCACTGTCCATCCGGACATAATCCAGACCCACATCCTCACCCGCCTCGACGGCCCCACGCTCGCCTCCGCCGCCTCCACCTCCTCCCAACTCCACGCCCTCGCCTCCCACCAACCCCTCTGGGCCAACATCTGCCACTCCACGTGGCCCTCCACTTCCACCCCACAAGTCCGCCAAGTCATCTCCACTTTCCCCGACGGCGCCTTCTCCTTCTTTTCCGACTCCTTCCCGCTCCTCACCAACCTGGACGCCGCCGCAACAACTCTCGCGCCGAATCACGATCAGGACGGCCCATGTGAATTAATCTCGGCCGTCGATATCTACCACCGTGACAAGCTCATTCTGAGCAAGGTCGTCGAGACGGAGACCGTGACCGGGTGGTTCCAGTGCTCGCCGTTCCGGATTGACCTGCTGGACCCCAAGGACGTTGTCCCCACCCAAATAAAGTACCCGGCGGGACAGGAATCCGACACGTGTCGCGACCTCGGGGACGATCTGACCCTCAGCTGGATTCTGATCGACCCGATCGGACGGCGGGCGATGAACCTGTCGAGCCACAGGGCGGTGTCGGTGCAGCGGCATTGGCTGAGCGGGGAGGTGCACGCTCGGTTCTCGTCTATTCTTCCCGGGGAGAAGGGGTCGGCGTCGGAGCACGTGCAGTGCGGGATATTGGTCACGTGCGGGGGGTCAGAGGGAGGGGAGCTACAGGTGAGGGAGGTGAGCTTGCAGGTGGAGGACATGGATGGAATGCATTTGAACGGGAGGAAGGGTTTGGTAATTTTGCAGAGGGCGTTGGAGGGCAGAAAGGGAAGAAAGAAGAGCAGGAGAGAAGAGGAGGGAAGAAAGAGATACGAAGAGTATTTAGCGAGGAAGAAGGAAAGGAAAGAGAAGAAGCTGAGGACAGAAGGGACATTAGATACTTTGTGTGTGGCTTTTGGGGTATTGGTGTTTTTCGTCTTTTGGTTATTTATTCTGTGCAGATGAAACTCAAATTCGTGTCACCAAATATAGCAACTTTAAGAGAAACTTTACTAATGCCCAAAATGATTATGTTGTATTATGTCCAAGCAAGATATTGTGTACTCAAATTTGATGAATCGTATTATCATTAGAACACGTGGATCATGTCAGAAAAATATCTCGTGTCACGAAAATATAGTAACATGAAAAGAAATTTAACTAGTACACAAACTACCAAATCAGATTTTTTTTCTTTCTCCTTCTCTATCAATATTCTCAAAAAAGAAAGAAAGAAGAAAATGAGAATTCTCAAAAAAGAAAGAAAGAAGAAAATGAGACGTAGATAACCAGTAAGTATATCTCACTTGTGAAGCAAAGCATATGAAGACATCAAAAAAGGCAAAACGACTCGCTCCACAAACTAATTAGTAACTACTACCTACTTCTACTTGGGCATACAATTAAACTAAATTGAAATATGTTGTGTCGAGTCCTAGAAAGTGCCATGACATGAGAGCGTGACTGCCCTTTCTGACGCGACAAGATGCCACCAAGAAAACTGGTTTTGGGCGGTGGTTGTTAATTCACGGGGAAATGATTTAAGGAGGAGAAGTGGTGATAAGTCTCTCTCAACTCTAAACTCTCTCATGTCTCATGTGTGTTTACGGTTTGTCTTTTGGGGTTTTTTATTATTATTATGATTTAATATTTATAAAAATAATAAAAAATTAATTTTAATTTTAATTTTATAATGGAGACCTTTTTTTTATATATTTTTTTAGCAAAGCTGTTTTTGTGGGTCTGAATTTGGGTTATTGTTTACATGGGTCTCCCTAGCAGTTAACAGCCCAAGACGTAGGAAGAAAGTTTTCTTTTAGGCATGCGGCTCTGCTTCTACTGGTTGTGGCACAAGTGTGTGTGTGTAATCAGAGAGAAACTTCCATGTAACGGGTTTATATCATTCTCTCTATCTCTCTCATCACATGACAACGACCAACTTGTTGTCTGTGCAATGATATGGCCATTTAGTCATGGAAAATGAAATATTTTCTGCACTCTACATCATAGCAATGAAATTTCAGTGTACGTATCCAACATAAGGAATTACAAACATCGAAAAAGGAAGGCAAAAGATTGAGGAACATGAATAGGGTAAACAAATATTTGAAATGCATGCTTACATAAACAAAAGCAACACATACATGTTCACATATTAGCTACGCCCATCCTTCCATCATTCTTTCTCCTTACCAAAATATGTAGTGATTTTGGTATGTTTGCCAAAGTCCCATCAATTCATCCAATGCAAAATTCCATATGTTCTTGCTTTGTAATACCCTGTTATGCTTCTAAATTGTTTTCGAGAATAGGATAATACAGCAAACTCAGATGAAGTTGATTTTCCTTTCTTCAGGCATTTCATTCTTCCTGCAAGTGCCTCCCAGTAAGTTAAATGTTTATATAAGTAGATCAGCTGTCCTTTATCGGATCAGGAGGTCCTCTTGCAATTGGCATTCCACCACCATAATTGGCTTTCGGCTTTGCATAGTCCACAAAGATCACACGTCCATTCAGTGCCTGCCGGTATTTTAAATCTGTTATTTTGGGATACCTAAGATCAAAAGAATCAAATGGATAAAGGAATACAGAAGACAAGGATTTACCTTTCCATTCATCTCCTCTAGGGCTTTGTGGGCTTCATCTTCTGAAGCAAAGGTCACAAACCCAAATCCTTTTGATCTGTCAGAAACTCTGTCTGTTACAATTTGAGCTGCCACAGAAAAAAAAAAAAGGGGTTTAAGCACCTAATGACAGAATTTAATCAGTTCAGAGATAGTTGCCTTAGTATTCTTGCATGTGAAATATCCCACAAGTCACCTTCAATCACTTGACCATACTGAGAGAATGCTTCAGATAACCCCTTATCATTGGTGTAAAATGACAGTCCTACAAAATGGAGAGAAAGAAATCTATAAAGTGAAACGAAGAAACAATAAAAACCCCATTGAAAAAGTTAAGAAGATGGTTAAAAGAACAACTATGAACTCATATGTCATAACATGAAAATTTGGATGAGGGATCATTCTTTTTGCTAGCTTGAGCAAAACTAAAGCAAAAAAAAATCTTTTCTCAAACAGGCTTTACAGGTCAAATCATACAAGAACAAATTATCTCGTGCAGAGAGTACTGAGTCAGAGAAATATGAAGTCATTCCCATAACTTCTCATAGAATAACACCATGATTGCTACTTAAAATTCACCATTCTGATGAGAAATGTTTGAATGTTTGAAGTACATAACGAACTGTTAAATGATATGTTTTCTTATAAACCGTGAGATTAGCTTGAAACAAAGTATGTGTATGTTTTAAGTGTGTGCACGCACTCTGTTTCAATATATAATTTTTTTATCTTGTGGGTAAATAACACTGAATAAGCATATCTCTATCTCTAACAGGCATTACTTCAAACACTTCGTCAACCTAGTTCAATTAATCATATATCACCACCAACGTTAGCCAAAAGATCATATTTTTTTCTTCTTCTATTGCGTGTTACGTGGAACAGAAAACCCAAGTGGATTAATTTCAGTTTTTAGGTATTATATCTAATAAAGAAGAACAGATGATCAGAAATGGTAACAAAGCACAGAGAGAGAGAGAGTATATTACCTCCAACGAAAAGCTTAGTAGTTAATCCCCGGCAAGAGATTAGAAGAGCGGGAGGAATAAGGGAGGAATATGATAAACTAGGGCTTGACCTCACCAGTCTTCTAAGCATCGCCATTACTATGATACTCAGGTTCTGGTACCGCTCTTGTCTTACCAGAGAGAGAGAGAGAGAGAGAGAGAGAAGGAAGAAGAGGAAGGAGGCGGGGAGGCGGCTGGTGCTTTCTGAAACTAACTAATTTTAACGTTTCAGGGCTATTGGGTGGGCTGGATCCAAGTGACAGAAGAACCTGAAACCAAAAGAAGAAAGCTCTATAATCTTATAAACGACGTCGTTTTTATGTTCTCGATTTCGAGAAAGGCTTATTTGTAAAGAAAGCTTTTACGACATTCGTTCACATTGCAATTGTAGAGAGAGACAACGACATTCGTGCACATTGCACATCGATATACCATCATCAGACACCATCCACATGAGGGCACCATGGTCAAATTCTATCTTGTGTCTCACGAGAAACACCTGCACAGTGCTGTTGCAGGGCAGCACCCTCTCACATCCGGGGGTGGCACTGGTATCACATATCAGCCCACTGTGGGATAGGGTGCTTCAATGCAGCAGGACTACCGAAGAACTCGTGTCTCACAGTAAGATAGAAAGGATGGCCAGGCTAAGGGAATTAAAAAGGATAAGGAAGAAAAAGGTTATTCATGTATACTCTGTGTACCTGCTAAGCAGCAATAAAATAAATAAAATAAATCCATAATCACGACGTTTTCACATAAGTTTGAATACAACTAATACAACCAAACCTCCTAAAGAACCAAAATTACTCCTCCAAATTAAACATTGGAAATAAAAAGAGCCAAAAAAAAAAACTCAACTAAGTGTTACAAACATTAAATTCCAGGGGGAGATACATATGGATTAACAAACAGGCCAAGTGAGTGCCACCCTTGCAACCTCCCAAGTCAGTAATTCCTCACGAAAGTTGACAAGCTCAGAGCGGAGACAAGTTTTGGCGGATGTTACCCCTAAGCTGTTGTGCTGCCATTATTCTTGAGGACCAAAGTAGAATAACTATATACAGAACTTATTCTACATGATTTTGTACTCATATCAAATTTGCAGAGGAGGACCCCACTGGTTCCACTAAGTTATCATGTATGGTGCACTTTCAGCAATGCTTGGTATAACATGTCGATGAATTGGTCGTCCTAACAGAATAACAATGCACGAGTCAGCCAATAATTGAATAACTTTACATTGAGGATGCTTATAACGTCGGAGGCCAAATGTACAATACACGTCAAACATATTATCACTTTAAGATGCATCTATAGTTGATACACTGACTTCTTTTCTTGCTAGAAGTTGATAACATATATACACGATAATACCTGAACAAGAGACAAAAGATGAAAATACCTGAATCAGCATCAGCAGTGCTTCGCGAACTTTTTCTCTGTTAATAAGAGGCCCGTCACTGGGAGCCAGAGGAGCAGAATTAGGAGTTAAAGATGGTGGGGGCGTCGGTGGTGGAAAGGGTTGAAGCATTGGAGTACCATAAGGGCGTTGCAGATTCAGGGGAGGATGAAGTGCAGCAGCAGTTGGCACAGCTGAAGCAATAGGTGGTATAATTAATGAAGATGAGGAAGCAGGGAGAGGGAAGAAAGAAGAGGGCTTTATAAGATTAGTGACTCGATTGTTGCTGGTGGTTAGATCAGAGGGGACATGCTGGGGGGTTGGCGTAGATGGGACTGAAAGGGAAAGGGGTGGTGGTTGTGGAGTTGGTGCAGGAGGTGAAACAGCACTGGGTGCATAGGAAGACACTGGAACAGTTCCAGCGGAATGATAGGCCTGTCTTGAATTTGTTGGGTTTGTAGTATTACCTCCAATATTCATAGCTGCCTGCAGTAAGATTAGGGGAAAATACGTTCAGCCCTCATTGGAAACAAGCTACAGCGAGTAAAGAGATACTGAGTAAGGACAACACACAACACACAACACACAACACAAAACTACATCAGTCAAGTTTCTTAGAATACTTCTATCCTGGAAAAAGAAGAAGAAGAAAGGGTTTTTTAGAGAAACATTTTAGCCAAAACACTACGATCTGTAAAAACTAAAGCATCAGAAATAAGCTTTTCTTCATCTCATGCATCTCCTTGTATCTTTAATACTTATAATTTCAATGTCCATTCTCTAACTTAATCTTACACCCCCACTCTGTCTATTATTGGTATTGCTTCTGAATCATATTTTCATTATCCAGTCCTAAGAAAGAGAAAAACAAAATGTCCTCAAGCTACAAAGAAGTTCAAAGCATTGCTAAATGTTTGGTATTTTCTAGGAACAATGGATATCTCAGAGGATAAGGATTGGAATTAAGTTCAGTCAACTGCAGAACCAATAGATTTTAGAGAGGGGCAAATAGCTCAGACTTGGGGTGAACTTCATCCGGACATGCCCAGTACCAAACAATGAGCTCTTTAGGCAATGCCTATGAACTAGAGAATTTGGCATTCTTGAAATAAATTTAAAAGCATTTTAACCATAGGATTAAATACATATTTACAGATGATGCATAACGAAAATGAACCACAGTTCTCAACTTCAAAAGTTTTAGATGACACAAAAATAAGCAGATTGCCACCACATTCTCTGGGAAAGCCACCATGTATAAAATCATACCAGGTAGTTCACAAAGGAAGAATCTTCAGGGGCATCAGTGGCAGTAGAGGCATTCAAAGATGGCTCCAGTGGCCCCTCCATGACCAACATGGATGGGACTGCTTCAAGTTCCTCAAACTCACTACAATGTTAACATGCAGAATGAAAATTAGATGTAACCCAACTAAGGATGCATCTCCTAGATATGGCAGATAAGACAAAGCTTGAAACATAGAAATATTAGAAACTACATGACCTTGATAAGAAAAGAGAAACCATGCCAAAGAAGTTATCTTACAAAGAGATATTACCCCTCCTATCACATTTCCATTTTAGGGAAATATATTATAAAAGTTATTTAACATCACACCAATTCATGCATAAGCTAAATTTATACAGCTAAATTTGAAGAAAAAAATTCTGAATCTAACACGGAAAGTAAATAGAAAATGTATAATGCAATTGGAACTATGACCATTCCAGTTTCAATACTTATACAAGGGGGAAATTGGGGGAATAACCTTTTGCTTGAAGCTACTTTGGACTTTGGAGGAACCTTTGAGTATGCATTAAGGATCCTGTAAAAAAGAAAAAAACATTAGAATACAAATTTGTAAATGTGGCTTATTTACATCACCATAGCTGCATGCAGCCACTGATCTATGCATCCAGTAATTTCAAATCACCATTTTACTGCTTTTGATCCCATGCTATGCTATGTGTTTGTATGCATATCATATGCATGCATCTGGCACACATGTATATTCTATATGTATAATTCCTAAAGTTGCTAATGCCAAACTCTTGTAACTGCAAACCTCATGCACAAGTATTAACCCAAAAAAAAAAAAAAAATCCTTTATGTGGCATTACCATCCTGCAAATCAGCCATGTGCAATTGGATGTTTTTAACTCATAGTAAACTAACAACAAACAGTTTACAAACAAATTGGGAAGTATAAAAAGGATAAGAAAGATATTTCACCTAGTAAAGAGATTTGCAACTTCCTCACATTCACGGGGATTATAAAACCAAATTCCATTAACTTCTTGGGCTGCATTCCTATACAACAAATATGGAACTTGAACTTCATACTCAAAATCTCCCAAGAGATTCTCCACTAGGTTATCTGTACAATTATAAACCACATATTAATGTCAAATTAATAACTACAAGGGCATATGCATAGTTGTATGTAAATGCATGCACAACATATTTTACAAACATAACTAGAGGAGATATTGTAAGAAGATAGTATGTACACAATTTCCTAATAAGAATACACTCATAAACGAAAGAGAATGACCTTATGAAAAGAAAAAACACTCATTTAAAAAAAAAAAACTATCTAGAAATTTAACCACTTAGTTCCATTTTCTTTTCTGGGATAAGAAACAGAGTTTAGATCCTAGTTCATAGGTTAGACAAGAAGCTAAAAGTAGATTTCTTGTGACAGGCAACCAGTTACCTCTGAACTTTCACTCTCAAATCATTGTTTCTCATACTGATTTTATTTTCTGTGGAACTTAAAAAAACAAGCTCCATCTTTTATCAACTTTGTGACACTTTTGACTTTACATTGATCTATTTCTCAAATTTGCATGAACATGAATATCATGTCACTTTGAAGAGACCAAATATCCCAAGCTTCTCATCAACTGATATGAATCAATCTTGAGAATTATCCATAGATCAGTGACGTGCTTGAACCATAAGTTTCGCTTATTTATATATTTTGGAGGAAGCACACTAAACCTTTTATTTTTATTTCTTATCTTCGCTTAAAAGACTGTCCAAAGAAACATTTAATCACAGCAGAGTAAACGATAATGATGATTGATACAAAGAGTATCAAACCAGCAAGTCAGATAAAGATTTTACCATAGTGGTAAAATGCGCTACAATACTGTGATACCAAATGGAAATCAATAAAGAGCATACCTCAAATATAAACTACAGTAAACAGTAAGAATCGGTACCTGTATTACGCCGATTCATTACAATGAACTGGAACCGTGGTTGAGTATTCCTTAACAATACAAAAGTATCAATATTAGGTAAGTCAACTATCATTATGAATAAACAAAAAACTCGTTCCTTGATAATACAACAGGTTTAAGACTAGGTGAGCCAATTATCAATAAATAAACACAACCCATAGAAAAATTCACTCAAAATTTTAAAGAAACAAAATGCAAGAAGCTTGCTAGCCAAACAGATACAAAACAATCACCCAAAAAAGAATTATTTACCTTTTAACAACAAAGAGAGACCCTTCAACATCCTTGCGACTCTGCAAAAACCCAAACATATTTTGAAAACTATTAGATATTAATGTAACCAGTAGAAAGTCAACTATTAATTTAGTTTAATTCTGAAAACCCTTGCATCTTCTGATGTTTCACTTAATTTTCTCGGCAACCAAACGGAGAAGTGAAATACGATTGAGGAACGAACCCATTGATTGCTCTCGATGTTGAATTCGTAGAACGTTACATGCGCGGCCGTAATCAGAATCTCTTCGATGAAGGGATCGATTCTCTGCAGTACCGTGAGATTGAGCATTTTGGTACTTTGCTGATCGAGATTTGGCATCAATTTCCCCGTCTGAGACATTTTTGATTGGCGGAGAACAACCTTAAACCCTAGAGGTGATTTCCCTTTGAATTTTCCGTTTTATTTTCCCGGGAGAGTTACAGAAGCTACGGGAATGGAGAGAGAGAAGGGGGAGGAGAGAGAGAGAGAGAGAGAGGGTAAGCGTGTGATGGAAGAACACTGTTCCAATGGAGTTACACAGATTTGCTGCGCTTACTTATTATTATCAAATTACAATAATGTCCTCACCATCTCGGCTATGTTGTGGGCTTCGAGGCCCATTTTGTCAGACACATGCGGACCATAGTCCAATGTCTCCAAAAAGACTCAGACCCAAAAAATGTCTCCAAAAAGACAACAGAAAAAATAAAAATAAAAATAAAAGTCTAGGGTCTGTTTGGTATTCAACTTGAATTCCAACTTTTAAAACTCAAAATAGAATTTGAGTCCAAAACAAAGAAAATCTGTTTGGTAGCCCTGTTTTTAAAAACTTAAACTAAAAAACAACTAAAAACCACCCAAACTATTAAAAACAAAAAATATATGTTTTTTCAGTTTTTTTCTAACAACCCACAAGTTCACAATTTTTTAAGATTTGAAAACAGTTTTCAAGTTGCATACCAAACAAGTTTTTGAATCTTAAAAATAGATTTAAAAACTCCTTGTTTTTAAGAAAAATTAAAAATTTTGAGTTCACTATTTGAATAGGATACCAAACACCCCCTAGTGATGTGTAATGTTGTAATGCAGTAATGTGTAATGTTGAAGAGCTTGATCTTCATTAATATGATGGTGTGACCATTGCGTTGCCATCCTGTGTCTTTCTTTCTCATTCTTGAAGCCGATGTATTTTGCAATTTGAATTGTTTAAAAGGTGAACTATGTACTTCACATCATCTTGCTATGCTGCAAGCCTGCAAGTTCACCATGTACATATTTTATTTGTCAGAAAGTGTTCTAAGTTTAAAAATCTGATAATTTAGTTAATATAATGATGTAGATTCTGAGATATTAGTATTTTATTTATTTATTATGGGGTGTATGTTCTTGTTGGCTTTCTATTTAAGAATACCTGTGTGTATTATTGAAAATTGTAAGAAATAAGTGTATTATATATGAAAAATATGTATGTAACTGTACAATATGTGTATTGTATGTTTACTTTTTAAAAAATGTGTATTTTACCGAGTCTTTAAGACGTGTATTGAAAATGAAAATATTATTGAAAAATACATACGTATGTGTATAATACGAGTATTAAATGGGAAAAGGCTAAATTCTTTATATTGGTAATAACTCTGGAAAAGTAAAAAATTAAAATGGGACAATAAAAATTTGGATAATGCTCTAAACTATTCTTATCGTAAAAAAAAATATTCGGGGAAAAAAATGAGGGAAAAAAAAGGGATGCCAGGTATAGCCGCACGGCTATCCTATTTATTACAAAAAAAGAAAGGGAAAAAAAAGGACCCAGCGCCTAGGCGGCTAGGTGGCCATTTTTATTTTTTAAATTACGGGTACAGCCGAGCGGCTATACTATTAATTTTAAAAAATAAAAATACCAGTAAAAGAGCGGCTATATGTTTTAAATATTATAAAGAGCCGCGCGGCTTATTTAAAAAAAATAAAAATAAAAATAAAAATCCCAGTATAGCCGATCGGCTATACTATTTGTATATATCATAGTTATAGAGTATAGCCGCCTATTTATTACAAAAATTACGAGTACAGCGCGCGGCTATACTATTAATTTTAAAAACCAAAAATTACCAGTATATGCTTTGAATATTATAAAGAGCCATGCGGCTTATTTACGAAAAGAAATTAAAAAATAAATCCCAAGTATAGCCGAACAGCTATACTATTTGTATATATTATAGTTACGAAGTATAGCCGGGCGGCTATACCTTTTATTACAAAAAAGAAAGGGTAAATAAAGGACCCGCCTAGCGCCTAGGCGGCTAGGCGGCCCTTTTTATTTTTTAAATTACGGGTACAGCCGACCGGCTATACTATTAATTTTAAAAAATAAAAACGCGGCTATACAGTTTGAATATTACAAAGAGCCAAATGTTGTCGATGCTTTTGCAGTTTACTTTAGAGGTGCGGCTTCAATCTTTGTGGAGGGGATGACAGTTTTTGGAGGTTTTTGCAGAGGTTAGGGAGACGGCATGAGTCCTTAGGTCGCGTGCGTGGTCTACTTTTATTATTATGATTTTTATTATTCTTTGTTTCTTTTGAGTGTTGTTGGTTTTGTTTTGTTTTTTTTCTTGGTGAAAATTGGGTTTGGGCTTCTTGGAAGCAGTTTGTAATTTATTGGATTTTCAAGACGTATTTGGTGTGTTTGTAAATGGGGTCTGGGTTGGTTTTTTTTATATAATTTGGGTCCCTATATTGGGCCCGAAAGTGAAGCTTCTTAATTTATAGGCCCAACTAGGTCAAGGCCATTATATAAAAAAACTTAAGCGCATCAACAATAATACCTACACAACTCTTTCTAATGACCAATTTTTAACTTAGACGAGAGGTTTTTTCAATGGATCTCATGTTCTTGCAAATGCATTAAGAAGTTAAATCTTTATTCTATTAGAGGAACACAGAATATCACCGTTGAAAGTTCGTCTCTAGAACACCTTCATGTTTCAATTTTTCTTGACCTGCATCTTAATATCTCTTGTGAGAAGCTTGAAACTATAGAAATAAATCGAGGGCCCGAACGCCATCGAGCAACAAGCAGCAATTCACTGAAGATTTTTGCTCCCAATCTTAAAAACTTGCAATGGATAGGCAGTCCGTGGAGTAGCCAAAATCTGGGAAAACTAATGAGTTTGGAAAAAGTTGAGCTTTTTTTAAAACCTCGGCCAAATGAAATTGACAATGCATTTGAAGCTCTTTGTAGTATATGTTGGGCAAGAGTTCTTAGTATAAGCGACGACACCATTAATGTAAAACTCTACCCTTCAGACTCTTGGTAAAAACAAGATATTTTTTGAATCATTTGAAAGAATAAAAAAATCGTAGGTTATTTTCCTCTCTGTCTAAGATTTTTTCTTGACAAACATGCAGGCCCTTTTCAAGGAATGTTCAATGGCATCACCAATATTAGATAATATTTGTAACTCGAGGATACATTGTACGACCTTGGAAGATGACCTTGTTCCGGCAGTTGTCCATAAGGACTATGGAAGAGCCTTTGAATCCCAAACCAGGTAAGTGAAGTGTATGTTGCCTCCTGATCTCCCTCTCACGCTCACACAGTCTTGTGATAAATTTGGCAAGTTATTTATTAATTAATTTGTTGCCTTTTTGTATGTTTTCAATCAATTGGCTTTGGTACGGAATATTGGAAACTGCAAAACCTTGCTTTCCTTCATCAGCTTCAAGAAGTAACCGTACAGGATTCCAGCCACGGGTCTAATGAAATCAAATTTTCAACATATATCCTCGAGAATGCTCAAAATTTGAAGAAAATTGCCATTTTTCTTGGCAGCGAAGATGAGCAATCAAAAGCTGCAGCAGGGATACCCACTTCTTTCATATCTCTACGTGATCCGAAGAAGGAGGAATAAACTAGAGGGTCTGAAAAATGATATTGGGGACAAACAAGGTATGAAACATGTTATTATCACTTATTTCCAAGGGCTTTTTGGTGTCCCTGATGCTATGGGTGACTTTTCTCTGTTTCCTCAATTGTTCCCTAGGCTTGAGGAAGCTGATATTGCGAATTTAAGCTCTCATGTTTCTGTGGAAGAGATCAAGACTAGTGTTTTTGCCATTGGTGGCTTAAAGACCCCTGGCCCTGATGGATTTCCTGCCAGCTTCTACCAAAAGAATTGGGAGTTGTGCTCAGTTGATATAATTACTTTTGTTCAGGAATGCTTCCACTCTACCACTCTCCCTGCACATCTTAATGAGACTTTGATTGCTCTAGTGCCCAAAGTAGAGAGGCCTGCTTCCATGATCCAAATAAGGCCTATTAGTCTATGCAACACTCTTTATAAAGTAGTCTCCAAAATTCTTGTGGCTAGGCTCCGGATTTGTATGGATAAGCTTGTTGGCCCCAATCAAGTTAGCTTTGTTCATGGGCGACAAATCACTGATAATATTATGGTTGCTCAAGAGGTGCTTCATAAATTCAGAACCTCTAAAGGAAGGAAAGGGCTTATCGCCTGGAAAATTGATTTATCCAAAGCCTATGATCGCCTCCACTGGTCCTTTATTAGGGAAGTTCTCTGGGAAGTGGGAATTAGGGGAAAAACTCTTGAGCTGATTATGCGTGTATTACTTCTGTTCAGTACAAGGCTATTCTAAATGCGGAATTAACTGAGCCCTTTACTCCTCATCGTGGTATCAGGCAAGGAGACCCCTTTTCCCCCTATATCTTCGTTTTATGTATGGAAAATTTATCTCATCTCATTCAGCAAAGTCTCCATGATAGGGTTTGGAAACCTATTCAAATCTGTCAAGGAGGCCCTCATATTTCCCATCTATTTTTCGCTGATGATTTAATCTTTTTTGGGGAAGCATTTATGGCTCAAGCTTGGGTGATGAAGCAGTGTCTGAATGCCTTTTGTCAACTCTCTGGCCAACAGGGTTAGTTATGAGAAATCTGTGATATGTGTCTCCCCCAACATATGCGCTAATTTGGCAACCTCCATTGCTGCTATAAGTGGTTCCCCCCCTCGCTTCCAACCTTGGAAAATATCTTGGTGTTCCTCTAATTCATTCTAGAGTTACTAGGCACACTTATAAAGAGGTTATTGCGAAAGTTCAAAAGAGACTTGCCTCTTAGAAATGCCACACCTTATCCATGGCTGGCAGAACCACCTTGCTGAAGTCGGTTACTAGTGCAATCCCTTTGTACACGATGCAAACTGCCAAGCTCCCTGCCACTATTTGTGATAGGCTAGATAAACTCAACAGGAACTTCCTCTAGGGCCATACTGATGAGAAAGCTAAGATTCATCTTGTTAACTGGAAGAGATCTAACCAGAATGCTGGTGGTTTGGGCATAAAGAAGGCTTCTTGGATGAACCAAACGCTCTTGGCTAAGACTGGTTGGAGACTTCTCCAGCAAGAGCAAGGTCTGTGGGTGCAAGTCTTCAATGCCAAGTATCTCAAAAATCAGAATCTCCTAGCTGTGAAAGACTACCATTACCATTGCAGCTCTAGTGTTGGAGGGGTGTGCTTTATGGCAACCATACTCTATCTAAAGGAATCAAGTGGCGTGTGGGGAATGGGGACCAGGTTTTGTTTTGGACTGATAAGTGGCTAAGTTGTGGCCCTCTGTATTAGTATGCCCTCACTGAATTGTCCGGGGAAATGCTCCAACTTAATGTTTGTGACTTCTTGGAGGATGGGGTTTGGGATCTCCCCTGTCTTAGGGAATGTCTTCCTGAAAATATAGTTCAAATGATTTTATGTGTGCAAGTTGGTCTCCCTAGCAGTGGTAGTGACAGATGTATTTGGATGCACACAGGTAATGGTTCTTTCACTGTTAAAACTGCTTATTGTTCTTTTCTTCTTGAGGACGCAGATATGAAGTGGAAATGGCAGTTTATTTGGAACCTTCCTTTACCGCTGAAGATAAAGACCTTTTCTCTGGACTGTCCGTCATAAGAAGTTGCTCACTAATGCCCAAAGACATAGGAGGGGGTTAACTCGGGTCCCTGCCCAGGAGATGTAATTACCCTATGGAAACTATTGCTCACCTTTTCATGGATTGTCCTCACTCTCTTAGCATTTGGAATAACCTACCTATCGGTGATGGGATTAATCACTCCTCTTTAGACTTTGAAGAATGGCTTCTAAAAAATTTGCAGGCCAAAAAGAAAGTGTATCATGGGTTGCCTTGGCATTTGGTTTTCACTAATTTTCTGTGGTTTATCTGGAAATGGAGGTGCAAAAGTATTTTTGATCAAGAGTTTGTGATGCCTGTTGAACCACATCAAATCATCCTTCAATATGCTTTGGAGTGGTTCAATACTGTGATGCCTAACTCTACCATCTCCACCCAATCTATGGTTCTCTTGCATTGGAACCCCTAGCACTGGAACCTATAAGATAAATATTGATGGGTGTAGAAGCCCTACTACTGGTTTTATTGGTGCTGGTGGGCTCTTTAGAGATACTACTGGGGCGTGGATCAAGGGCTTCTCTGTGAACTTAGGTAATGGCTCTGTCCTTGAGGCTGAATTGTGGGGTATTCTTTGGGGGCTTGGCTTGGACTCTGGCTTCCATAATGTTGAGTTGGAAAGTGATTCTTGTGATGCTGTTACCTTGCTTAATAGTCCTACAATTCCCACTCATCCCATTTTCAGCATCATAGCGTGTTGTAAGTCAAAGATCAAGAAGGAGTGGTGTTGTTCTATAAACCATATCTACCGTGAGCAGAATGTTGCTGCGATGCTTTATCTGCTAGGAGCATTGATTTTGGTCATGGGACTCATCTCTATGAGACGGTTCCTGACTTCCTGAAGGATATTTTGTATGATGATGCCATGGGTATGTCCAGGCATCGTCTTGTTGCTGCTTAGTTGTTGCTATGCTGGGCTTTTAGCCCCCTTTGTTACCAAAAAAAAAAAAGAAAGCTGCAGCAGGGATGATGAGTAGGAACAAGATGATTTCTACTGCCACAATTATCATTCGGAGGAGGGAATAATCTTTGATATTTTTACAAGACTTTATGTGTACCTTGAAAGGATATTTATGTATATTTATGAGATAATATCTCCTTGCAATTTACTTCAATCTCAAATCTAATTTGTCTTGCAAGGAACAAAAATGAATAATTTGAGAAACGAAAATTAATAGAATACAAACATTATTTTAAATAACGAAAAAAAGCTTTGACCTAAATTATTTAGAGATATTTAGTTATACAGAGAACTTCCATTGAGAGATCCCTCAAATAAGCTTATTTGAGGGACACCCCTTGTAGGCCCCACTCGGATTGTATTTCACTAATCCAAACCGTCTATTTTGTAGATATTCATTCAAAGATCATCTCTACAAAAAATCACTTGAATTCGATATTATTTGACCACTCAATTGTGTTATTGAAATTTGAGTACTTTCTTGATGCACCGTTGTTCGTTGATTTTGTAGGACACAATTGGATATCGAAACGGTTTCCGATTTGTCTAATTTTTTGTAAGGATGATCTATGAATGAAGACCTAAAAAATAGAGTGTTTGGATCATTGAGAAAAAAATTGTAGGGTACCCTAAAGGGCGTCCCTCAAATAAAATTATTTGAGGGATCCCTCAATAGAAGGGGGACTGTTTAGTTATATACCCATTCTTAGTGATATAGATAAATTCTACACAATTTAATTTTTATAAACAAACCCAAATTTTTTTTAAAAAAATGATAGCTATCCCTATTGAATTTAATTTTGATTATTAAATTACTTTGATTGCCTATTGAGTGTTTTGAAATTTTTTTTAATGAGGTTTTGAGATTGAACTTATTTTAAGAAATTGATTGCAGTTTTGTAATTTATAGGAAGTTTGAAGCTTTATTTATGAGGTTTTGAGATTTGACTTGTTTTAAGAAATTGATGGTAATTTTGTAATTTATAAAAAGGTCAAAACCTATTTATTATGTTCTAAATGAGCTTTGGCTTTTGGCCATATTATGTATAACAGTGAATCTCCCAATTATTTATTTACTTACTTTTAAAGCTGTAAACGTTTCTGGTAAAAAGGTTGGGCTTGATCTTCTCTTTGAATTGTAGATGGAAGCCCAACCTAACATCCACTCCCTCCCTCGTACTGGTATAAGTATAACTGATATAAAACCCCCAAATTAAAAAAATTAGGGCTCCGTCTGCCAATCCCAATCCATCAAAGTCGAGAATCTGGAGGAACTATGTTGGCTCGAAAATGCTCCTACAAGCTACAGCAACAGTAAGCTCCAATTCTGTTGGGTACCAGACTGGTACGTACTCAGTATACTCGCGACTACTTTTCTTCATTTTGGTTCAGTATCTAAAAATCACAAGTTATTGAATGTATTAGTGTTCAATTGCCCTTGAATTGTAGTATAAATTAAAAACCCAACTTCTCTTGCAAAACCCAAAAGCCACAAGTTAGTTTAGCTTCATGGAACACAAGAATAAGTTAAGGGCTACTGCAAGTTGTGAAGGTGGAAGAGTTCATACTGAGAGCTTGGTGAACAGATTCAGTAATCTTCCACTGGAAGTTGCCCATCACATTCTTTCGTTCCTTGATATAGAAGAGCTCACTCGTTTCAGTTGTGGGTCCAAAGGATGCAGGGAGCTTTCTTTGTCATCTCCCTCGTTGAATTCTTGTTTCATCGTCGGGATAATAAGATACAGTCGTTTTATCTTTTTTGGGATGGTCACTACATAGAGGAGGACGAACCATGCTACTTATGTAGTAATGAGAATTTTCGAATCCTCACATGGATCCACAATGCAGTGAGGTGTAATGTTGAAGTGCTTTGTCTTGACATCTTGTTATGTGATTTTGAGGAGGAAGGGTTAGCATTTCCATCTTGCGTCTTTCTTTCCACATCGTTGAGGTCTCTAAATGTGGTGCAAATGAAGGGCATCATTATTAAAACCCCCCAATTTGCCTTTTCCTCTAATCTCAATTGCTTGGAGTTGGGAGAGCTTGATATAGAAGATGAGGCGTTTTTCAAATGGATCTCATGTTGCTGCAAATGCATCAAGCAATTAACTGTTGCCGGAGTTCGAAATATAAAAAGCATCACCATCGAAAGCCCGTCTTTGGAAAGATTTAATTTTTGTGATCCCTATGGGTCTCAAATCTGCCATCTTAAAATCTCTGGTGAGAAACTTGAAAGCATAAGGATCGATTGGGGATTTTTTTTATCCGGTGACCACTCATTAAATATTTTTGCTCCAAATCTAATTTTTTTGCGTTGGGTTGGTGTTGCATTCCTAAGAGGACACAAATTAATGTGCAAACAACCAATTAAAAATACCCGCAAGTGCACGAGTCTATTGAAGTATAGATTATACAAGTACGGGGTTCGATCCCACGAAGAACTTGTCGGTTTCCTATAAGTTCTAATTCGAGTACAAAGAGAACACTTATTTAACACACTACAAAAGAACAAATGCAAGATGGAAACTAAAAATGAGTAAAGAAATGTAAAAGGAACAAACAAAACAAAACAAAACAAAATGTGCTGTGAACAGTACCAGTAGCGCAGGTCGTTGATGCTGAGCGACCCGTCGTTTTCGAGAGAATCGAAATGTAAGAATTATATGACGAGCGACCGGTCGTTTGATACTTGCGACCGGTCGTGAACAGTGACTAGCGACGGGTCGTTGGTTAAAAGCGACCGGTCGTTTCGAGTAGAATCGAAATTTGAGAATTGTGTGTTGAGCGACCGGTCGTTGAGACACTGGCGACTGGTCGTTTCTTCAGAGAATCGATTTTTCTCTCTTTTTTCAGTTCGACCTCTGTTCATTTTCGACCTATAACTTTTCAACCGTATGTCCAAAATTCACGTTCTTTATACGGTTGGATTCAGCACATAAAATGCAAGAACACATCTCTGGACCAAAAGTCCAAAACAATTACGGAAACAAATAAAATTCAGTAACAAAGACACATAACGTGTCGAACACGCAACTCTCACACACACATTTGGGGGGGGGGGGTTGATTTGGTTCAAGTGATCTATTTCTATTGCATGTAAGTAAATGGACTTCGAATTTAAATGAGAATGGCAGAGATGAATTATCAAGATGTGAAATTAAAATGTAACAAACACTAGGGTTTCGGAATCCACCCTAAACAATTCTACCTATGTTCATAAATACTCAAGTGATGAACTCTAAACGTGTTGATGAAGATGTTCGCAATCAAGACCATGGTTCGTGGCTCAAGACGCATTGATTCTCTCTAATGTATGTAAAGTGCATGGTTCGTGCTACAATACTTGTGCCCTCCCCATAACCGAACCTAGGTATGGTTCGTACTTCGATTCAATTACAAGGAGAACCCATTAAGTTCAAAGAGAATATGAACATCACAAGAATCCTAATAGCATGGTGTTTACATTAGGTATTCAAGAAACCAATTCACATGGATGATTCTTACTTCATCAATTTATTGCTTAGGATAACATGAAGATACACATAACCCCAACAATCTCAAGAAGCATGCTTTCAAAGGTGATCAATCAAAGAAGAACACACATCAAGGATAGATTAATTTGGTGAATTGGAATTCATCAACAATATCCAGAAATTCATACACTCAAGTATCAAAACAATAAGGTAATCATGTTTAGGGCTTCAACCTAAGCCCTAGCTATGGAGTTTAGTTGCTCATACTTATTCCAAATACAAACTCAAAATAAAATTAGAAAGAGTGTACAGATTTTCAGAAAATGATGAAAGCTTCAAGGTCATCAATGGTGGAAGTCTTCTTCTCCACTTTTCTTGGCTGCACCTTGGCTTTCTCTTAGCTCCAACTCTCCAAAAATCTGATCTTATGTGTAGAATGGTGGAATAGCCTGATTTCCTACGATCAAAAGCCCTCCCAATATCAGATTGCCATTTCCTTTTTGCTTCCCTCTCTCCTCCTTTCCAGCTTTTTCTTTTAATATAAAACTTATTCTTTCTCTAAAGCTTTTGCCCATTGTCCCCTTGCCATGATGAAGCATTGACTTCACAAAGATGCCAAAAGCTTCAGAAAATATCCCATTTACAAAGGTAATTCCTTGTTACCAAGAGTTATGGTAACAAGAAATTAAGATTACACAAAGGAGGTAAAAGTTGGCCAATTCCGGATTTCCAGAGCTGTGGTAACATGTTGGATTGGTTGGATAGGCAATACTTGTCCAATGGAGCTCAAATTTGGATATGTTGTAGTTAACATCCATTGGAACAAGTCTCATGAAGATCATGACCTCACCCGAGCACCAGAGTATGTTGATCCCAGGCCAAGAAGTTGACCTACGAAAATGAACAAAAACAGAATTTATAACTAATAATGCACTTTTAGCTCATTTTCATCCCAACCAAGGTAAAATCTAAGAAAATACAAAAAGGAAGTAAAAAGCTATAAAATGTCAAGAACTAACTCAAAATAGTGGGTGAATAACATGAAAAATCATGTGTAAAAATGAACCGAACAAACTTCCCAAACTTATCTTTTGCTAGTCCTCGAGCAAAAACAGAAACTAAAACAAGACTCGAAACAACACTTTCCGAACACCTTCCAAAGAGAGAGTGACTCATGCAAACGACTCAAAGGTTTTCACAAGAAAAACTCAGTTTAGACATTATTCACAAGGCGGCAAAGTTCAAAACACAACATGCTTAAGTGTAGTAGTGTGATGGCCAAATGGAACTCATTCTCCAATTTCAGTTTTCACACAACTTCAAAAATCATACCAAGCACAAATGTAACTTCAAATCTCACCAAAGTTGTCCTCTCACAAATGAATCACTCGGAAGAATCACTCGGAAGAGGGTTACAATGCATCACTCAATAGTAAATATGAGAATAGAGTTAAACCATACGGGACTTAACTCACAATTAGCAAGATGAAAAAAAACATGCATGAAAATGATCTCAAGAAGGATGCTAAACACTTAAAAGAAGAATGTGTGCAATTCAACCATATGACATTTAGGATCAATTTAGGTCTTTATTATAGGTTGTAATGGGGCTGAGGGTGTAAGGTGAGTAAGAAATGAAAGGATAAGGATACAACAAAGTCCAAGGAACTCACAATGTAAGAGTATATAATCGTTGACTAAAAGACTTTGAAACATCACGCATGAGATTTTCACTCATTTATTTATTTATTTTTTATATATGTGATCAAATAGACCACAAAGCCTTATACCTCCACAATATGATTCACACTCCTTCCTTCCATTAGAACAACCAAGAAACATGGAATTGGATTTGAAACCATTGCCACTTAACCACAACTTTTCTCTTTTCTTTCACCGTTTGAGTGAAGTACTCTTTTTTTTTTTTTTTTCGAAAATGTAATAACTCTTCCCAAACTTAGCATGAAAAACACATCTAAATTAAAGCTCACGAGTTCCTTAGAAAGGTAAGTTCTTGTTTTTCAGGCTGAGGCTAGAAGTAATAATTGGTTATTTGAAAGAAAATGCATACATATAGGCTCAAGGTGGTTAACAATGGAAAATCATGCTTAAGCATGCATAGGGTTAGCTTGAAAGGCACAAACGGTCCAAAGATGGCCTTAATATCATTTCTCAAATGTCATGTAATCAAATTGCACAAGAATGAATGTCTTTTAAGTGCTCAACCAAGTCAATGAGTAATGAGATCAAACAACAACTCGGATGACAAGAAAATAAGAATGTGTGTATACCACTCATGAATTGAAGCAAAAGGCTCAAAGCTCACATTATATGGTTATACAAGTCTAATTCATGCTTGATACAATTCTTTGGATCATGCAAATCCCTCAACTGGAGAATTATGAAACAAATGACAAGTGCATAGAGGGTTTCAAACGTATCATGCTAGAACGATGCCATTTAGTGAATAACAATTTTTTTTTTTTTAAAAAAAACATTTTCAATCAAGTCATGTAAACATTCATCACAATCTCATCATATATGTCCGGAAAGTGACTTGAAAACAAAAAGACTCAAAACAGAAAAGAAAACAAAATAAAAGAAAGCAAGAGTTTAAGTGAAAAAAAAAGACTTGCTATCCCTTCCCAAACTTAGAAATAAACATTGTCCTCAATGTTAAAGAACTTAGGCGTCAACAATGTTATAACAAGAAATAAAGGGAACAAAGCAAGTAAATAAAAAAAACAAACAAGAATTAAAACTAGAACACGGTTGCAAAACAAAACAAACTAAAACAGAATAGTAAGCCCTAACAATAGTCCTACGCACGCAGAAATCAAACCCAAAGAAACGCACAAACCAAAATGAAAGCCCAACCCGAACGAAAGCCCAAAAGCGAAGGAAGTATATAAAACAAAGAAACCGAGTCAGAAGCATAAAGAGCGAGAACTCAGAAAAATAGAAAAAAGTGGGCCCTGATGTCTCGGCTCCTGTGAGTCACGGGCAACCAAGCGAGGGACGTGTCGACAAGTAGAGGTCCCTCGCACATTCCTAAGCCATAATTATTGGCTTCATAGGAAGGTGTGACGACTTTTGTTTCTGGAAAGTGCTGAAAGGCATAAATGCAATTAAAGGGGTTGGGGACAGGGTGAGGCGACCTAAGGGGATAGGCCGTAAGGGCCGCGCAAAAAGCAGAAGCGCAGCGGCTAGGGTTACGAAGAAACTAACTCTATAAAAGAAAAAGAGAAAGAGTTGGGGAAAAACACACAAAACTCAGAAACACACAAAAGATAGAAGAAAGTGAGAAATCAAAGTAAGAAAACAAATGGCATCTTCCTACCCATTCTCGTTGGATCTCAACTTAGCTCCACCGACTAGAACTCGAGGCCAAGCAGTGGCACCAGTGTGGATGCCATACTTTGCCTCTGCACGGGGGCACGTGACAGTGAATGACTCAATACTGCTGGACAACGATGTTGCCCTTGGAGTTGCTAGAAATCTAGTGACTCCCAAGGATATACGGGTGCTGGGATCAAGGGATGACAACCGGGTCGTGAGCGATGCTCTAGCACTAAGCGTACAAAGCACCGCAATAGTTGCAAGTGTGGGTCATCGCCTAATTGCGAAGTCCCATGAGGTGGAGGTGCTTAGAGGTCAGTTGGCGGAGAGCGAAGTGTGGTCGAAGAGTGCCAGAGTATTATTAAAAGTTTAAAAACAGAAAGGGCAAGGATACTAGAGGTGAATCGACACAGCTGGAGGCGTTGCAGGAAGAGAACAAAAATCTCTCAAAGATGGTAAGTGTTTACGCTCATGACATGAGAAAGCAGCTGGAGGACCTAGACCGACCGGGAAAGTGCAAGAAAGCAGACCACAAAAGTGGTTACGCTCAAGCTAAGAATGCAATCTTTGGGAGCTCAAGTGATGAGCCCCAAGACGCTGTGCGTGAAAACCCAGAAGAGGACAGCCATAGGGCCAAACTCAAAGGTCCTATGGTCGAGACACCGAGCACTGTGAAAGAATGATTTCTAATGTATTATTGGTGTGCCTGTTTGTCTTTACCCTTTCGGTGTAAATATATATTTTTTTTGTTTAATTTTCTCGTTTTCGGAAATAAAAGAAAAGAAAGTTGCAAAAAAAAACAAAGAAGAAAAACAAGCGCACTTCCCAAACTTGAATAAAAGGAATGCGACAAACTAAAAAGAAACCGAGCACACTTCCCCAACTGAAATAAAACAAAGAAGACAAACTAAAAAGAAATCAAAACACAATGCACCAGAAAACATGGAGGAAAAGAAAGTAAAGTGAAAGTTGAAATGCTTCCCTTTTAACTGAAACGCAACCGCAAATTGCGCAGGAAATGCAAAGTGGTGTCGGCTCCCTTATGAGCATCTGTCTATTTCATTCTACAAACTCAAGAAAAACCATCAAATAGTCCAGACATAAAAATCAATGGCATTCTCAGATATGCACGTTGATGACCTTAACCTTGAGTTGTCACTTGCACCACCAAATGCCCAGATACGGGCTCCTCCAACCCTTGTCTTCCCAAACTCTTTATATCATCATGGCTCGGCCTCGAATTTCTCTGAGGCCGTGCCAATAAGAGCTGCTCTGCCGGAAGGTGTAACTGTGAGAAGACTCACACCGGCGGTGCATCTGCATATGGCACGGCGGTCGGACAATGTGGCAGTGGAGGAGTCCCAAACTCTAAACGTGCAACACGCAGTTTCTGCCACAAATCTAGGCCTGCGCCTATTGGCGAGACACGAGAGTGCGGGGCACTGAGTGAGGAGGTGACGGCCCTGAAAGCTCAGGTGGCGGACCTCCAGAAGCGGCTCTACAGTGCGAACCATCAGGTGGAAACACTGGAGAGGAAAGTTGAGGGCCATGTAGAGCGCTGGAGATTCTACAAGTACGAGCAGAAAGAGGCAATTAGCAGAAGCTTCAGGTAGCTCAGAATGCAACAATGAACATGTGATTAGGAATTATATGTACGCATTTCACGTTTGTGTATGTAATCACATGTTATGGAATGAAATAAGCATTTGAGCCAAAATTCTGAGTGTGCAATCATGAAGCAATCTACTTCCCAAACTTATATGAAACACTATTTATAATTGATGGAGAGTTAATATTAAACAATGCTATATAAAGAAATTGGGATGGATAATCACAAAATAGAAGAAAGAGTAAACAAACAAAAGTTGAACTAACAGTAAAAGTTGAAATAAACAAACTAATAACCGTCTTAAAATAAAACCCAAAAACAAAATAAACTAAAAGTTCAAAAGGGTACAAAACTCAAAGTACTACTGATCATCATCAGTCTCATCATCATCATCATCATCATCACCATCATCATCAACATGTGCAGAGGTCCCGGGATGACCTGGAATCTGGAGGTGCGTCCAAATGGCATCAATGGAAGTGCTCATATGCTGCATCATCTGCTAAATCCTGGAGCTGTATCTGCTGGTATTGCATCATTTGCATGTCCCAGATGGCCTGCTGACTAGGGTCCCAAGTAGAGGTGTCGAATCCTGGGAGCAGGTGGGAATGGCGGTGGTGAGGCCGGCCTGTGTGGCGGTGGTGGTGGCATATGGGGTGGCACCGGAAGCTGGTGTAGGTGCACGGCGCCTGAGAAATGGTCATGGACACAGAAGTGTCCGAAATGGGACCCATGGGCTCAACAAATATATCAGGAGAGCGAGCCCGAACACCTGAGCGTTCACATAACATGCTAAGAAGGCAAGGATAATATATGATGCTCTTCTTACGTGCACATGCCTTCAAGCGTTCAAAAATAATTTCACAAATAGGCAGGGAAAAAGTTCCCTCATGCAACTCTTTAAGGATCTTGACCCCTCCTGAAGGAATTTCCGACCGTTGGCCGGATGGATAGATGTTGTGGCGCACAAAGCTCCACAGAATGGCAAAGTAGGGTGTCAACTTACCCTGAATGAGGACAGTCTTTTTAGCTTGAGATGCAAAGGCGCAGGGTCAGCATAAAAAATTGTTTCAGCTGCGCTTTGCATCTCAAAATCTCTATGCAGATATTGTCTCCACTCATAAGTATCCCGCCTAGGTATGTGAAGAACCTCAGATATAATGGAGGGGGATAGCTCAAAATTTTTGCCCCGAACCTTGATGGGCACATTTTCATTAGCTCTAAACTCATCACTAAGGAAAGCAGCATAAAAATCTCGCACAACAGACTCATTGTATTTTTTATAGATGCGAGCTAAGGGTAAGATGTTACGGTCCCTAAGAAGGTCCTGGACTTGAAGAAGTCCAGCGGTTTGGATGGATGGACTGAGATCGAGGTTACGCTCACTAACCACAGTGGCAGTGAGCATGGCCTCTTCTGAGGTGCACTTCCGGAAGAAGATGCACCCTTTTTCTTACCGGTTCTAGCTCTAGACATCTAAAGAAAATAAACCAATATGCACAAAGCAAGAAAACAACAAAAATCATGCCACAATTCCCAAACATGCAATATGCCACCAAATTAACCACAATGCCAGAATTGCATTCACAAAGCCAAAATTTCAACCACAATTATGCACAAATTCAACAATGCCACAAAATTAATCACAATGCACAATTATGCCAAAATTTCAAAATGCAAGCCACAATCCCAACATTCAACCACAATTGTAATGAGACAATAATAAACACAAATAACAACATTAATGATCAAGAAAAAAGATTTAGAGTGAGAAAACATACCCAATTGAGCAAAAGCACACCACACAACCACAAACCACAATAAAAAACAAAAACAAGGAAAAACAAGTTAGAAACAATAATAATCAATAAGAAAAGCAATTAGAGTAAGAAAATCAAAGGAAATTCAAAGAAAAAAAACGAAAATTTACCTTGAGTGAACAGTAACCATAACTGAAAATTCTCCAAAATTGATGAAAACACTTGAAATTTCAAGGAATAGATGCCAAAAACGGATTCTACTCGAAAAATCAAGTGAGAAAAGTGTGATTTGAGGTTAGATTAGGGTGGGTTGTGAGTGATTTAGAGGGATGGAGAAGAGAGAAGTCGAAGGGGAGAGAGATAGAGTCTGGAAAAATAAGAGGGAAGTGAGGAGAGAAGAGAGAAAAGAAGAAAAAGCTACGGAAAGGGCAAAAATCGCGACGAGCGACCGGTCGATTTTTCCTGAGCGACCGGTCGCTTTTACACAGAAACGAAATTAACTAAAATCGCGACCAGCGACCGGTCGTTGGATGCTGAGCGACCGGTCGCTTTTGAGCAGAATCTAATTTAAAGGAAATACGCAACGAGCGACCGGTCGCAAGGCAAAAGCGACCGGTCGTTTTTGGGGTTTTTTATTTTTTATTTTTATTTTTTATAAATATATATTTTTATTTATTTTTATTAAGAACTTACCTTCCCAACTCAGTTTCTCACCACAGGCAGGTGCATCAATGAAGTGGAGCACTTCATCCTCTTGATTCAAAGCATTTTCATGGTAGATTTTCAACCTATGCCCATTTACTTTGAATTCCTTTCCTATGCCTAATGGTCGGATTTCAACTGCACCATAGGAAAAGACATTAGTAACTACAAATGGGCCAGCCCAGGAGGAACGAAGCTTACCTGGAAAGAGTTTGAACCTAGAGTTAAAGAGTAATACTCTTTGCCCTACTTCAAACGACTTTCTCATGATATGCTTATCATGAAATGCCTTTGTTTTTTCTTTGTAAATTTTTGCGTTCTCATAAGCATCATTGCGAAGCTCGTCCAATTCGCTCAGTTGTAATCTTCTGTGATCTCCTGCTTCCTTCATGTCGAAGTTGTACTTCTTGATTGCCCAAAGGGCCCTGTGTTCAAGCTCGCAGGGTAGATGACAAGGTTTTCCAAAAATTAAGCGAAAAAGAGACATACCGATTGGAGTTTTGTAAGCAGTTCAGTATGCCCAGAGAGCATCGTCAAGTCGCATAGACCAATCTTTTCTAGTAGGACCAACAGTTTTCTCCAATATATGCTTCACCTCTCTATTGGAAATCTCTACTTGCCCACTAGTTTGAGGGTGATAGGGGGTGGAAATCTTGTGGGTTATGCCATACTTCTTGAGTAGGGTCTCAAATGATCGATTGCAAAAATGGGATCCTCCATCACTTATGATGGCCCTTGGTGTTCCAAACCTACAAAAGATATTAGCTCGAAGAAAGCTAAGAACAACTTTCGAATCATTAGATTTGGTTGGAATTGCTTCCACCCATTTTGAAACATAATCAACCGCAAGTAGAATAAATAGATTTCCAAAAGATGAAGGAAATGGTCCCATGAAATCTATGCCTCATACATCAAATATTTCAACAATTAGAATTGGATTTAAAGGCATTTGATTTCGAGATGAAATGTTACCCATTCGTTGACACCTATCACAAGATAGACAGAATTGTGAGGCATCTTTGAACAAGCTTGGCCAAAAGAATCCACTTTGTAAAACTTTTAATGCTGTCTTCTTGGCTCCAAAGTGGCCACCACATGCATTCGAGTGACAGAATGTGAGTATAGACTGAAATTCGTTCTCGGGAACACATCGTCTAATCACGGAGTCCGAACAGTACTTCCACAAATATGGGTCATCCCACACATCGGACTTGGTGGTTTTCAGGTAATTTGTCCTTTTGACCTCTTGACAAGTCCCTTGGTATATTTCCTGTTGCAAGAAAATTGATAATGTCAGCATACCATGGGTCAAAAACTTGTAATGCAAAAAGTTGCTCATCAGGAAAGGATTCACGAAGAGGAAGAGTGTCTTCTTCGGCATTGGAGTTGGTGATCAATCGGCTAAGGTGGTCAGCTACCACATTCTCCGATCCCTTCTTATCCCTGATTTCTATATCAAATTCTTGGAGTAACAAAACCCATCGTATCAATCTTGGTTTTGCTTCCTTCTTTGCCAAGAGATATTTCAAAGCTGCATGATCAGTAAAAACAATTACTTTAGAGCCTATCAAATACGAACGAAACTTCTCTAAAGCAAAAATTACAGCTAGAAGCTCTTTCTCAATAGTTGAATAGTTCAACTGAGCATCATTGAGGGTACGGCTTGCATAATATATGGCATGCAATCTCTTCTCAACTCTTTGTCCCAAAACAGCTCCAACTGCAAAATCAGATGCATCGCACATTAATTCGAAAGGTAAATTCCAATTTGGAGGCATAATGATAGGTGCAGTTGTGAGAAGAGTTTTGAGCCTTTGAAAAGCTGCCAAACATTCATCATTAAAATCAAAATTTGCATCTTTGGAAAGCAAGCTACACAATGGTCGAGAGATCTTAGAAAAATCTTTTATGAATCTTCTATAGAACCCGGCATGTCCTAAGAAAGGATCAGATCTCTTTCACTGATGTGGGAGGTGGCAAACCGCTTATCACGTCTACTTTGGCTTTGTCAACCTCAATGCCTTGACTGGAAATCACATGACCTAAAACAATTCCCTGTTGTACCATGAAAATGACATTTTTCCCAATTGAGAATTAAGTTGCATTCCCGGCATCTTTGCAAAACTAAAGACAAGTTGTTAAGGCATGAATCAAATGAATGACCAAACACACTAAAATCACCCATGAATACTTCAATAAATTTTTCTACCATATCGGAGAAAATACTCATCATGCATCGTTGGAAGGTGGCCGGGGCATTACACAATCCAAATGGCATACGCCGGTAGGCGAAGGTGCCATAGGGACATGTGAATGTCGTCTTGTGTTGGTCTTCAGGAGCGATGGCAATTTGGTTGTATCCTGAATAGCCATCCAAAAAGCAGTAGTAACTGTGACATGCAAGTCGTTCAAGCATTTGGTCAATAAATGGTAATGGAAAATGATCTTTACGGGTGACGGTATTTAATTTTCTATAATCAATGCAAACACGCCATCCCGTTTTGACACGAGAAGGAATAAGTTCATTTTCCTCATTTCTTACAACCGTTATTCCTTACTTTTTAGGAACCACTTGGACCGGGCTTACCCACTTGCTATCGGAAATAGGATAAATTATACCCACATCTAATAGTTTCAGAATTTCTTTTCGGACTACCTCTGTCATAATTGGATTTAGCCTACGTTGAGCATCTTTTGTGGGTTTGGAATTATCTTCCAATAAAATTCTGTGCATGCATCTTGTTGGGCTTATTCCCTTGATGTCCGCAATACTCCAACCAATTGCTCCCTTGTGTTCTCTTAACACTCGCATCAACTTCTGTTCATTATCCATATTGAGATTGCTAGCAATAATCACGGGCAATGTCTATGTTTCACCTAAATAAACATACTTCAAGTGGGATGGCAATGGTTTGAGCTCTAACTCAGGTGTCCTGTCAAGAGAAGGAACAAGCTTTTCAGTATTGACTGGCAAATGTATAAAATTAGGAGTGTACTTACGTGGTATGGCTGGACATGCATCAAGGAATTGCACAGCCTCAAGTAATTCATCGTCATCAATTTCAGCAACTTGAGGATTTTGTGTCAACACCTTTTCTAATGAATCGGTACCATGAGTACTATTAAAAGTATTTTGCACCATTTGACACAATGTATCAATACGAAAACATTCATGTTCATCACTAGGGAGTTTGAAGGCATCAAATACATTGAACATTATCGTTTCCCCTTGAACTATCATTGTCAATGTTCCTTGTCGAACACTGATCGTAGTATCTGAGTGGCCATGAAAGGGCGGCCAAGAATCAATGGAAGATCTGCACCCGGAATAGGAGCTTCTTCCATTTCTAGCACCAAAAAGTCGGCTGGTAAAATGAGATCATTTACTTTCACAAGTACATCTTCCAAGATTCCTCTTGGATATCTCACTGATCGGTCTGCCAATTGAATGCTGACAGAAGTTGGTTTAAGATCACCTAAATTAAGGGCTTCAAAACAGAATAGGGCATTAGATTAATTGAAGCACCTAAATCAAGTAAAGCTTTTTCAAACAATTTATCACCAATAGTGCAAGGAATTGTAAAACTTCCTGGATCTTTTAATTTGGGAGGGAGCTTCCTTTGCAAAACAGCAGAAGCTCCTTCCGTTAGGGCAACTGTTTCATGATCTTGGAATCTCCTCTTGTTGGTACAAAGGTCCTTCAAGAACTTTGCATAACTCGGAATTTGCTTGATTGCATCCAAGAGAGGAATATTGACTTGCGCTTTTCTGAAGGTTTCCAATATTTCCTTGGCATGTTGATTTTTTTTGGAACTCATCAACCTTGAGGAAAAGGAGCACGTAAGATTTCTTCATCAGTAGGTTCACGACTTACCTTCTCTTTTCTTGCCCTTCTTGCAAGTTCATGCTTTGGGATCCATTCGGATGAAGAAGCTGCTTGTTTATCTTTCTCTTTGTTGCTTTCATCCTTTTCTTTAGGCTCAGTCACTTGCTCAACCTGCATGTCATCAATATTGTGAATCAAATTTTCAGAATTATCAATTTCACCAATTACCTTACCAGTTCTCAAGGTAACTGCTTGAACATGTTCACGCCCAGTTGGATTAATCACTGGTTGACTAGGCATCATGCCAGGTTCCCTTTGACTCAAAGCTGTAGCAATTTGCCCCACTTGATTTTCTAGATTGGCAATGGCCTTATCCGTCTTCTGCATGTGGGTGTCATTCCTCTGCATGTAGCTCTTTGTCTCAAGTGATGAAACTATCTGTGTTTCTAGCCATTGAAGCAACAAGTTCTTCCAAAGATTTTCCTGTAGATTGTGGGTGAGATGGATTTGAACTTGATTGGTTAGGTGGTGGTTGTGGTGGATTGTAATAGTGCATTTGACCATGAGGTGGACGAGTATGTTGTTGGCCTTGAGGTGGTTGGGATGGCCCTTGTTGAACATTCGAATTGTCACTCCACCTGAAATTCGGATGATTTCTCCACCCCGGATTGTATGTTTGTGAGAAAGGATCATTCTTAGGCCACTGATTTCTCTGAAATGAGCCCACTGCATTCGCTTCCTCTTGTGCCAAGGGACAATCTTCAGTGTCATGACCAATTGTGGAGCAAAATGCACAAACCTTGGATGATCCTGGTGCCAATTTCTTCACCATGTTGGTTAGGTTTGCTATCTGAGCTTCCATACTAGAAAGGGTACTTACATCATAGGATTCCCCTTTTTTTGACTGGTTTTTGCCTTGAATTATATTGGCGAGCATTTGCAGCAACAAGATCAAATATCCCTCGCACTTGTGTTGGAGTCTTGGTCATTATAGTTCCTCTTGCAGCTGCATTCACAATATTTTGATCCGCTTCAAAAAGTCCTTCATAGAAGTGTTCCATTAGAAGCCAAGCTTGTATGTTATGATGCGGACAAGTGATTAGAAGTTTCTTGAAACGGTCCCAATAATCCTGGAAGCTTTCTCCCTGCCTTTGCAGAATTCCTGTAATCTGACTTCGGAGTTCATTTGTCCTTTGTGCTGGGAAAAAATGTTGCAAGAACTTTGTAGCAAGGTCCGTCCATGTTGTGATGGAATTTGGAGGTAGATAGTGAAGTCATTCCTTTGCTGTATCCTTCAAACTAAATAAGAAAAGTCTCATTCTTATCTCATCACTATTCATGCCTTCGATCTTTATTGTGGAACATACTTCCTCAAAGTCTAGGATATGTGCATTAGGATTTTCTCCGGGATTTCCCAAGAACTTAGGCAATATGTGTATCATGCCCGATCTCAACTCAAAGTTTTCCAAAGTGGATGTGGGATATACTATGCAAGATGGTTGTCCAGTTGTTGGTGGTGAAGAGTATTCTTGCATAGTAAGTTTCACATTTGCAGCTGCTGCCGCCATTGGTGAAGGTGGAGGTGACTCGACTTTTGGTGAGCTTGGTGATGATGAAAATGGTGAGAATGAAAGAGGCAATGGAGTAGACACAGCTAGTCGGATGTTCCTTTCTCTCAAAGCTTGAGCTTGGATATCTTCTATTGTGCAATCTAATGAAATATCCAAATTCAAAAGGGACATAAGCAAAATGTTCCTGCAATAAGAAGAAACAAAAACAAACTCAAATAAAATGAAACGACAAACAAAGAAAAATAAAAATAAAATTAAGTACTCTAAATATACTCAAACAAAAACGGATAAGCAACCGTGCCAGTTCCCGGCAACGGCGCCAAAAATTGTTGCATTCCTAAGATGACACAAATTAATGTGCAAACAACCAATTAAAAATACCCGCAAGTGCACGAGTCTATTGAAGTATAGATTATACAAGTACGGGGTCGATCCCACGAAGAACTTGTCGGTTTCCTATAAGTTCTAATTCGAGTACAAAGAGAACACTTATTTAACACACTACAAAAGAACAAATGCAAGATGGAAACTAAAAATGAGTAAAGAAATGTAAAATGAACAAACAAAACAAAACAAAAGAAAATGTGCTTGAACAGTACCAGTGACCGGTCGTTGTTGAGTACGTTTTCGAGCAGAATCGAAATGTAAGAATTATATGATGAGCGACCGGTCGTTTGATACTTGCGACCGATCGTGAACAGTGACTCACGACCGGTCGTTGGTTCCCTGATACTGCGACCGATCGTGAACAGTGACTAGCGACCGGTCGTTGGTTAAGCGACCGGTCGGAGAGCAGAATCGAAATTTGAGAATTGTGTGTTGAGCGACCGGTCGTTGAGACACTGGCGACCGGTCGTTTCTTCACAGAATCGTTTTTCTCTTTTTTCAGTTCCGGACCTCTGTTCAGTTTTCGACCTATAACTTTCCAACCGTATGTCCAAAATTCACATTCTTTATGCGGTTGGATTCAGCACATAAAACTCAAGAACACAGCGCAGACCAAAAGTCCAAAACAATTACGGAAACAAATAAAATTCAGTAACAAAGACACATAACGTGTCGAACACGCAACTCACACACACATTTTGGGGGGGGGGGGTTTGATTTGGTTCAAGTGATCTATTTCTATTGCATGTAAGTAAATGGACTTCGAATTTAAATGAGAATGGCAGAGATGAATTATCAAGATGTGAAATTAAAATGTAACAAACACTAGGGTTTCGGAATCCACCCTAAACAATTCTACCTATGTTCATAAATACTCAAGTGATGAACTCTAAACGTGTTGATGAAGATGTTCGCAATCAAGACCATGGTTCGTGGCTCAAGACGCATTGATTCTCTCTAATGTATGTAAAGTGCATGGTTCGTGCTACAATACTTGTGCCCTCCCCATAACCGAACCTAGGTATGGTTCGTACTTCGATTCAATTACAAGGAGAACCCATTAAGTTCAAAGAGAATATGAACATCACAAGAATCCTAATAGCATGGTGTTTACATTAGGTATTCAAGAAACCAATTCACATGGATGATTCTTACTTCATCCATGTATTGCTTAGGATAACATGAAGATACACATAACCCCAACAATCTCAAGAAGCATGCTTTCAAAGGTGATCAATCAAAGAAGAACACACATCAAGGGTAGATTAATTTGGTGAATTGGAATTCATCAACAATATCCAGAAATTCATACACTCAAGTATCAAAACAATAAGGTAATCATGTTTAGGGCTTCAACCTAAGCCCTAGCTATGGAGTTTAGTTGCTCATACTTATTCCAAATACAAACTCAAAATAAAATTAGAAAGAGTTTACAGATTTTCAGAAAATGATGAAAGCTTCAAGGTCATCAATGGTGGAAGTCTTCTTCTCCACTTTTCTTGGCTGCACCTTGGCTTTCTCTTAGCTCCAACTCTCCAAAAATCTGATCTCTTGTGTAGAATGGTGGAATAGCCTGATTTCCCACGATCAAAAGCCCTCCCAATATCAGATTGCCATTTCCTTTTTGCTTCCCTCTCTCTCCTCCTTTCCAGCTTTTTCTTTTAATATAAAACTTATTCTTTCTCTAAAGCTTTTGCCCATTGTCCCCTTGCCATGATGAAGCATTGACTTCACAAAGATGCCAAAAGCTTCAGAAAATATCTCATTTACAAAGGTAATTCCTTGTTACCAAGAGTTATGGTAACAAGAAATTAAGATTACACAAAGGAGGTAAAAGTTGGCCAATTCCGGATTTCCAGATCTGTGGTAACATGTTGGATTGGTTGGATAGGCAATACTTGTCCAATGGAGCTCAAATTTGGATATGTTGTAGTTAACATCCATTGGAACAAGTCTCATGAAGATCATGACCTCATCCGAGCACCAGAGTATGTTGATCACAGGCCAAGAAGTTGACCTACGAAAATGAACAAAAACAGAATTTATAACTAATAATGCACTTTTAGCTCATTTTCATCCCAACCAAGGTAAAATCTAAGAAAATACAAAAAGGAAGTAAAAAGCTATAAAATGTCAAGAACTAACTCAAAATAGTGGGTGAATAACATGAAAAATCATGTGTAAAAATGAACCGAACAGTTGGGAATGTCATGAATCACCCAAACCTTGGAGAATTAGAATGTTTGGAAGAAGCATATATTTTTCTGGATCCTAAAGTAGATGAATTTGAAAACGTATTTGAGGCTCTTTGCAGTGTACGCAGGGTTGGAGTTCTTGGTCTAAATGAAGCAACCGTTAAGGTAAAGAGAATCAGTTCCCTCTATCCCTCTAGACTCAGTTTCTATTTTGTTGCAAAAACTAGAGCAATTTGAACTAATTTGTAACTCTTTCCTTGTTTCGGGATAGTAGGAGTAGCAAATATTTGTTTCTTACATTTCAGAATTGTTTGGAACTTTGCATGATGGCATTGCTTTGAATAAAAGATAATATTTATGCCTTAACAGTTCGTTTGGATGAGGAAATTTAAAAGTACAAAGGATTTCATAAATGACGGAATTTAAAATGACGGAAATTAATGTTCTAGAATTTGTAAAGTTTATTGTTTGGCTGATGGATTTAAAACACGGAATTTAACATTTATTTGTAAAGTTGTCTTTTTTAAAAACTCAATCTCTTGGGATTTTAGAAATGATGACTTTTAGATAGAATTTAAAGTTGGGATTTATGATTTCCAAATTCCATGTTTTTTCCCACGCGGAATTTCTAAATTTCTATGTTCTTTTATCCAAACACGGGAATTGGTTCATGTCAATTTAGAAATTCTGAGTTTTGTCAAAAGGTTTTGTTAAAAAGAATGACAAGTAATTTGAGAAACGTGATATAGGTTTTACCATTATAACATTGCAGGCTCTGTACGGGGAAGGATCCATTCCAGCTCAATTCGATGATATTTGGTGTTTGACTCTGAATACTCGGAGCATTAGTGACGATCTCGTCCCATCAATGGTCTCTCTTTTAAGAGGAATGCCCAATTTGTGTACTTTACACATAAATAATTATTCACTTATTTTTGCTCGTAAATCTGATGATGTAAGTCAAAGTCTCTCTCTCTCTCTATATGTATATATGTATATGTATATATGTATGCGTGTATATATTATATACATCGTTTCAAGAATCAGGAGCATAATTATCATGCTATTAAAGTAATGTAGATTTCCTTTCTGTATGCTTTGTTTTGGTTTTTGGAAATTTTCAATTGAGTTGCTTGTTTTCTTCTTGCTTTTCCAGGTCCAGGTCCAGGCATCTGGGTTTGATATGGAATACTGGAAGCTGCAAAATCTGGATTATATTTATCAGTTGGAGGAGGTTACCATAAAGCTTACCAAAGGGTCCAATGGAATTGAGTTTGCAAGGTACATACCAAAGGGTCCCTGGAGAAAATGAACATAATTTATTCACCCAAGCAATCTGATGTTATAAAGAAGCTAAACGAGAGTAAGATAATTTCCGATGCCACACTTACCTTCCAGGAAAAGTAAGATGAATCCATTTTGGGAATTTAGGATATATGTTCAATGGCTATTGTCAATGTAGTGATTTCGCTATGTTGATACTGTTTGTTCCTTATGTTCAATGACTCATTAAGCTGAGAAGAGTATGGGGCCTCTTGTTTTGAGATGTGACATGAGTAATGGGGGATGATTGTTTTTTTTTTCTTGTGAAGGTCTCTGCTCCAGAATTTCTTGCTCAAACAATGTAGTTTTTCAACTTTGCTCTTTATGTAAATCAAAATTACGAAAAAGCTATATTCAAAATTTTTACTGTCTCTTTCTCTGTAATCATTTTTTACCTGTATTTAGTCAATTTACAAATGGGTATAATATAATAGAGTTTTTCATGAGTTATTTACACTGACACCTTGAGGTTTTTGGCTTCTTCACAAAACTCATTGAGCTTTTAGAAATAATAAGAACACCTCATGACGTTTTAAATTATTTTTACAAAACTCATTTTCATTTATTTTTCATTCAAAGATTGATGATTTTAAACAAAACAAAAAATTCACCAAATGACAAAGTTGGCCTTTGGGATTAGATTGCATATACTTCATTGAGAATAATTTTTTCATTTGCATAAGTATTTTTTCAATGAAATCATCAATTTTAAGACAAACAATCAACGAAAAGGGATTTTGTGAAAACAAACTGAAACCTTAAGTGGTATTTGTGTAATTTTTGAGACATGAGGGGGTTTTATGAAAACACAAGAAACCTCAGAAATATTAATGTAAATAACTCTTTTTCATATTTTTGGGACTTGGGATGCAAGTTTTCAGCATTAAATGGAGCTTCTTTACAGCCGAAGCTGAAAGCAAGTTTTCTGATGATCATTTTCGAGTGATCAGCTGGATTCTTAATGCAGTAAGGTGTAATGTTGAAGAGCTTGATCTTCATTTCTCTGATGGTGTGACCCTTGCGTTGCCATCCCGTGTCTTTCTTTCTCAATCTTTGCGCTCTTTGTCAGTGCGATTGAATGGGGTTATTCTTGAAGCCGATGTATTTTGCAATTTGAATTGTTTAAAAGGTGAACTACGTACTTCACATAATCTTGCTATGCTGCAAGCCTGCAAGTTCACCATGTACATATTTTATTTGTCGGAAAGTGTTCTAAGTTTAAAAATCTGATAATTTAGTTAATATAATGATGTAGATTCTGAGATATTAGTTTTTTTTTAAATTATGGGGTGTATGTTCTTGTTGTCTTTCTATTTAAGAATACCTGTGTGTATTATTGAAAATTTTGTAAAAAAATGTGTATTAAACATGAAAAATATATACGTAAGTGTACAATATGTGTATTGTATCTTCCCTTTTTTAAAATGTGTATTTTACCGAGTCTTTAAGACGTATACTGAAAACGGAAGTATTATTAAAAAATACGTACATACGTGTATAATATGAGTATTAAATGGGAAAAGGCTAAATTCTTTAGATTGGTAATAAAAAGTAAAAAATCAAAATGGGACAATAAAATTTCGGATAATGCTCTAAACTACTCTTATCGTAAAAAAAATAATCGGGGAAAAAAATAAAGGGATGACAGTATACATTAGCCGTGCAGCTATACTCTTTATTTTATTTTTAAAAAGAACCCAGTATAGCCGTGCGGCTATACCATTTGTATATATTATAGAGTTACACCATATAGCCGCGCGGCTATACCATTTATTACAAAAAGTAAGGGGAAAAAAAAGGCCGCCTAGCTTTTTGAGTACAGCCGAGCGGCTATACGCTTTATTTTATTTTAAAGGGCTTGTTCAATATAGGTCCCTATATTTTCTATTTCCTAGACATATACCCATCACTTTATAAATCTATGTGTAAAATCCAATTTCAAACTTAAATGACTAGTTGGATATAAGAGGTTATAGTATTCTTATGATTTTACATTGTTGTCACAAGACTTCATATTTTATTTATAATTTATTTCAAGCATTTCATTAACTGCCATAATTGTAATTAATATTTTATCCAATAGGTACATTATTTACCGATATTTACCCATAGAAAATATAGGTACATTATTTACCCATAGGTAAATTATTTTACAATATACCTATAAATGCGTATAGGTAAATGTAGAGGCATAGGTTGCTAAGAAAAAATGTAGGTAAATTCATGTACCTAAACACGTAGGGGTCAAATAGAGAGCAACATGTTATTTCCCTTTGAACAAATTAATTTCAAACCAGTACAATTATTAAATTTGGAAATTGGTATAAATAAAAGGAAATAAATAAGCTATCAATTTGAAAATTAAAATACGAAATGATCAAGTAGTCAATTTTTTATTTTTTTATTTTTATAAACAAGTATATTCTTAGTTTTTTTTATAGGAACAACGAGTATATTCAAACCATACGGCAGTAATTACACCAAGCTTTAATTACTTTTTTTTTAGATAAGGAAAAAACTGACCCATTAAATCCATGGAATCTATACAAAATTGAAACACAATTAATAGGCATTGAATTGCGGCTAATTTCTTAAACAAATCACATTAAAAATGTAATCAAGGGCATTATAGGAATTTTTAAAATATAACATTTAACACATTAAACTTGATTCAGAAACTTGATGAGTTGGATCCTAGTCATCAGGTTTTTCTTATAAAAATTGGGTTTTATTTATAGAAAAATAAAACGATGGGTTATAGATTAGAAACTAGCCGCGCGGCTATACTATTTATATATATTATATAGTTACACAATACAGCCGCGCGGCTATACTATTTATTACCCAAAAAATAGGGGGGGAAAGGACCCGCCTAGTGCCTGGCGGCTAGGCGGCTCTTTTTATTTTTAAAATTATGAGTACAGCCGCCCGGCTATACTATTAATTTTAAAAAATAAAAACCCCAATATGGCCGAGCGGCTTATTGATTTTTTAAAAAATTAAAAATTACTCTTAACTAACTATTACTTTTATCTTGCACTTTGGAAAAAAAATTGTAAACACAGGTTCTTTTCCTCTTTCATGAAAAACATGCTGGCATGTTTCAAGAAAGGTTCCATGAAAAACATATATTTTCTGTCAAGTCAAGTGGCTTTGGTATAGAATAATGAAGCCCCAAAACCTTGCTTTCCTTCATCAGCTTGAAAGTTACGGAGTATGTCTTTAAATGTTGTCGATGCTTATTGAAGAAGTGCTAAACCTAACTTTTTAAGTTAAGACCGCAATCATCGTGCCATTTGGTTTGAATGAATTAATTTTGAGAATTATTTTAAATTAGTATTCAATGGAAAATTCAACAAACTCATATCTAAATTTATGAAAATCGTACACCCAAACCCTGTCATGGTGCCATTTTTTTTAATTAACTACATAGAACCTCCCGAATTTGGAGAGTCGTTTCAAATCGGTATCCCAACTTCAAAAATCCATATCCAAATTCACAAAAACCTTACACTTCAACCCTTCTGTTAGCAACTTTTAAGAATTATGTTAAATACTAATGTTAAGAACCACACTCTTTAGTTTTTTGTGCACAGAATATGATGAGAAAATCAGGACATATATTTGGTAGGAAATAAATGCCGAGATTGTTGATTTTGGGGTTCAAATATCCTCTCTTCTTCTTCACAAAACCCTCAATCAACTGTTTGATATCTTACTTAAAAAAGTAAATTCAAACACCATGATTCTTTTTAAAAATAAGAGTTTTCAAATAGTAACTTTACGATTTAAAAAGTTGTTTGATATTCCCATTTTAAAAAATGGGCTTACCAAACGGGTTTTTTTTGGGCTTTGAACTTAAAATATGTTTTTGAATTTATA
Source organism: Prunus fruticosa (assembly GCA_018703695.1). Classification (NCBI taxonomy): domain Eukaryota; kingdom Viridiplantae; phylum Streptophyta; class Magnoliopsida; order Rosales; family Rosaceae; genus Prunus; species Prunus fruticosa. Next base: position 22,838,121 of record CM031923.1, read on the forward strand.
AAATTGGATTTAAGTAGGATACCAAATATGACCTTACTTACCCATACCATTTTTTTTTGTCTGTAACAAAGTAGGGTTCAGATTGTTGTAATTTTTTTTTTTCCAAATACAAGAAGAAAAATAATATCAGTTTCAGAATCCGAAACACAAAATTCATTTTGTATAAAAAAATTCAAGGAAGATGAAGAAACCGCGATGTGTATGTCACTTCGGTTCTGAAAGCATGCCAGAAGAACCATCTCAATGTCTTCGGCAACACTTTGTTTGTACCCAATTTTGGTCAATGGACCAAAAATGGTTACCTCCCCAAAAAAGAGCGTGGCCAGGGCTCAAGCCCAATAGTTGTCTGTAAGTTGTATTTTTCCAAGAGGACTTTTCTTGTTTAAAATAAACACCAAGGCAGGGCCAAAACCGAAGCCCAAGAGCATAGGGCCCAAAGCGATTGGACTACTGAAAAATGAAAAATCGGGAACTGTTCCAGACCCAGGAGAAGTTGGAGAAGGACCATCAACATTTAATGACGATTTGACTTTTCCCTCTTCCAGGAAGAAAGCCAGCCGCCTAAGGAAGCCTCCAAGCCAGGTAAGAAGCCAATTTGCACATCAAATCGCCAAGTACGAAAACGCTTCAGACCAGAGAACTATGTCGAAGGACTGACGGTTCTCGCCAGAAAGTTCAATCACCCCCACCATGGACCAGTTCAGGACATCAAGTCAGCTGCTGACTTTGGGTGACAGCCAAATGTCCTTGCTCAGTCATCATCACCTAAGACCTTTTCTGCTCCTATTAATAGAGGGCTTCCAGCACAGAAGAATGGGACTCTCTCTCCAAAAACCAGACGCAACGTCTTGCAAAACACTCAAAAAAGCACTCAAGATACTCCAGTCGACTCGCTCAGACTTCAGACACCCAGACGACCTCCGTGTTCATCTTTTCATTTCTCTGCCATCTTCATGGTATGATTAGCTTCTGAAACCGTTCAATTTGAATTTGTATAACCTAGCCGGTTATCAACCTTAAAACATCGTGATAATGTATTTCATAGTTTGGAACCAATAAGTATGGATTCTTGTTGTCTCTGTTGTTGGTTTAAGGATTGAATAAATGGGAATGATGGGACTCGTATCTAAGAAACTCTGTTATGTTTATATCTGCTGTTGTGTCGGATTCACTGCACCAAAAATAGATTCAGCTTCATCCTCAACTTGTGATACTCGCAAGTGCACGAGCCGTTTGGTAGTATAGCATATGTAAGTGCGAGGTCGATCCCACGAGGATTGGTGATTGAATGATCCAATTCATTTCCCCTACACAAAACAGAAATGAAAAAGAAAATAAATAAAACAAGAAAAAGGAAATAACTCAAGCAAATAAGTTCCCAAGCTCAATTAGATTAATGGATTGATTCTAGCTAAAGTATGATTAAGCCATGGTGTGTGGTCATAACCTTGTGTTCCTAATTCCCTAATTTGATCATTTGTTGTCTAACCTAAAATTAAGCATTATGAACCCATTAAGCATAGAAGAACAATTTAAACAACCAAGTATGTATCTAATCCCTGTTGTCGAATGTCCATACATACTCTTCCTATTCATAGTTCAATTCGAATTAAAGCATGGTGTATACTCTTAATTCAAACCAAGATAGCTAACATGCAAACTTAAATGGTGATCAATCATTCAAACTAGCATATTAACTTATAAGCATAATGAATAAGAACAAAAATCATAATTGAAACTTGGAAACTAATTAAACTTGAATACTTAAGAAAGAATGTACATTACAAATGAAATTAAAGTAGAACTTGAAAACTTGAAGGAAAATTTACTAAAATCAATTTATTACAACAATTGATAACTTGAAAGGAAACTAAGAGAATTTGAGGGAGAGAAGGGAAGGGAGCTCTAGAGAAGTATTTGAGAGCTCCCCCCCTTGGGGTGTGTTTTGAAGCTTGAAGGCTTCTCTATTTATAGGGCTAAGAGGGAGGAACATCATGATGAATTCCCACACCATCCTTCATCTTTTGCTGCACCTCAAGCCTTCATCACATGGGTTCAAAGGTGGTCAGATGTGGCTGCCTTTGCTGTCAACCCATGTGGTCTTCTTTTGCTGCCAACCCATGTGATTGCCTTTTGGTTGCTGAAAAAACGAGTTTTCTGAACCAGACTTGGTGTAGGAAGGCCACAGGTTTCAAAACGTATCCAATGGGGCTGAAATTTTGATATGTTATACTAGACACCCATTGGAACAACTTCTATGAAGAAAGTATTCGCATCGGAGCAGTAGAAGTGTACGTTTTGGTCACTGCAAGTTGGCTGCCGAAACAGGGACTGAAATTGACTTCATTTCATTTCATTTCTTTCTTTTGCTTCACATGCATGCACATGCTTCTCTTTAGTAGCTCAAAAGCTGATCTCCAGCTCTAAAGTGATCTACCAATTCAATTCCCATGTTCAAAGGCTGAAGCAAAATGCCTCTCATCATTCCTCCTTCTTCTCTCTCTCCTTTCCACCATGGCACTTTAACCTTTGTCTCTTCCTTGTCCCCTTTGCCATGATGTATTTTTGTCTTCACAAATATGCTCTTGCTTTCTCTTTAATAGCTGGAATGCCTCCCCACTTCACTCATTATGTTGAGTACAAAGTCAGTTATAGCTAGGGAGAGGCACATGGCTAAAAGGAGGCACATGGCAAAAGCTGGCAGCTGGAAATCCTGCTGAGAAAGGTTGGGTGTTGGACGGGCTGAGCACTCCACAAATGTCCAATTGTGCTGAAATTTGGATATGTTGTAGTAGACACCCATTGGAACAAGTTTCATGAAGATCTTCACCTCATTCGAGCCCCATAGCATGCATATCCAAGTCCAAGAAGCTGACCTACGAAATTGGGCTGGAAATGGGTTGTAGCCAAAATGTGTTTGTCTTTAAGCTCTTCTTCCATTCACCCAAACCCTAAACCCTAAACCGCCTTAACATGCATGAATTGCATCATTTCCTATCCAAATTCATCATTGTTACCTAAATCTCAATTAACTGAAACACAAACACAAAAAGAATTAAAAGCACAAGTTTAACTCAAAAACATAACCAAATCATAAACTAGAAGGGTACAAAATGATATACAATTATGAACTGATCATCTGCATCCATTTCCATATCTGCAATATTTAAGTATTTTCCCGCTTTCATTTTATTTAAAATATAATATCATAAAAGGTTTTTGGCCCGAAATCAGGCCTCATAGGCTTAAGGGATACAAACCAATTGGGCCCGAAAATCATATTGTTGGGCCCGAATTTGTGGTCAGTTCATATATAAATGTATTTAAATTCAGACTTAGGTTTGTAAACCCGCACAAGGTGTTTACTGACCAAGAACCTTGTCTTTTTCCCTTGCTTGGACAGGTGTTGCTTGCACCAACCATAGTCGACATATACATGAGAGAGAGAATTGTGAAGTCTTCTTAACTGAGGCATAGAAAAGAACCAATCCAGGCCAGGACCCCACTTGGGGCACAATGGCTTGAACAGAGGTCCAGAAAAAGGCGCAAACTTCACAGAACATCCATCACACTTACTCACACCAGATCTGTTGGACTGGTTTCATACCCAACAGTGGCACGCCTATAAAGCAGAACTCTTGAATCAGAAGGAATCCGGAAGTTAAGCCCAAGATAGGGCTGGACTGGACTTCTTATCAACCTGATTCGAACTTTCAATTTCGTCGAACATTGGAGTAGCTCCGCGCGGGCCAAAAAGATACAATCGGGGCATTGGTGTCGGTTTTACAGCCTGTGTTCTTTCCGAGCACGCCTATTAGGACATTAGGCGAAAAGAATACCTCGCAGGAAAAAAGACCAACACACTTCTTCTTCTTCTTCACCTTCGCCTCCACAACTGAACATCAAAAGAGTAGCAGCTCCTCCTCCTCCTCATGTCGCTCTTCCACAACTCCCACGATATAAACCCAAGTGCGACATGACCAGCGAGTTCTTCTCTTCCAACGGTAACCCTAGGCCTTCCTTGATTTGTTTTACGACGTCTTACCACACGGATACATCGAATTCCACTTTCGTGATATCATGAGGACGTGCTCCAAAATCGACATGTATCTGAAGCAACTGCTGCCGGTGGCTTGGTCCCCTAATCCCCCAACGACCCTCAAGCTCATCTGCAACCTACTAGATAGCCTTGACAACACCAGAAAGACCACAGAGGACAGCTTCTGCACGACGATGTTTTGGCTCTACCGGCACAACACCTTCGGAAGTTTAACAACCGCTCTGGATATTCTATCCCAAATCCTGGAAGGCCAAGACCGCTCCTTCCATCTCGATCTCTACTCGGAGATCGAAAAGCCTCCCGGCTTCCCCAGTCCACCTGCTCAGAGTAGAGAAGAGATCCTCGCATGGGCCCGCAAGGCCGTCGAGATGTACCAGTGTGACCCGAATTATCGGATCTTACATGATGGCGTTTCGGATCTTTTCGCCAATTGCTTGAAGTCCGATATTCAAAACTTGAACAAACACCATCAGCAACAACAGAGTATCAATGATGACGATGAGGACGAAACGTCTTCTGCGAGTGCTTGGAGATAACCTCGGCCGGGTTGTCATGCCCTGACTTCGACTCCGACTTCAACCGCAACACCTTACTCTGCGAGAGCATCGCCAAGAAGGTTTTCCCGCGAGAATCTTACCCGGAATACTTAGGTGTTGAGGAGTCGGATTACACCGAGAGAGTCCGGCAGTGGCTGATCAATGAGGTTTTGGTGCCCTTGAGGAAGGCCTTGGAGAACTGTGATCTAGACGAAGATTTCAACAGGTGGGGTTATAAACGAGAGTCCAAGCGGGAGCCATGTGCGGTGAAGAAGTATTTGAAGGAAGTGAAAGCAGTCGGCGGTGGCGGCGAGTCGAAGATTGAGGCCGGTGCTTTGCTTCCACATGAGATCGACTGCTATGGGAACGACAGGGACGTCGGCGAAGTGGCCGAGCTTCAGTGGAAGGCAATGGTGGAGCACATCAGAAAGCAGGGCAAGTTCAAAAACTTCTTGGCTGTGTATGACTGACAACTATGGAAATGCAGCGGTGGCGTTGGAAGTGATGATCTCTGAACTGAGTGAAGAGCCATGGAAAGGAAAGTTGATGAATTTCAGTCGAAATCCGAGATGCATTCGTTACAAGGCGATCTCAAGGCCAAGCTACAAATTTTGAAGAAGATGGACATCGGGCAGTGGAAGGTTGATTTGGAGGTGGTGTTATAGAGTTACAAAGGACCCAGGTATAGCCGGGCGGCTATATACAAATACTATTTGTATATATTATAGAGTTACAAACTATAGCCGCATGGCTATACTATTTATTACCGAAAAAGGGGGGGGGGGGAAAGGACCCGCCTAGCGCCTATGCGGCTAGGCGGCCCTTTTTATTTTTTAAATTATGAGTACAGCTGTGCGGCTATACGACTAATTTTTAAAATTAAAAACCCAGGAGAGCCGACCGGCTATACGCTTTATTTTATTTTTAAAAAGGACTCCGTATGGCCGCGCGGCTATACTATTTGTATATATTATAGAGTTACAATATATAGCCGCAAGGGCCGCCCGGCTATACTATTTATTACCCAAAAAAGCCAAAAAACTAGGACCCGCCTAGCGCCTATGCGGCCCTTTTTATTTTTTAAATTATGCGTACAGCCGCTCGGCTATACTATTAATTTTAAAAAATAAAAACCCCCGTATAGCCGACGACCGGCTATACGCTGTATTTTATATTTAAGGGCTTGTTCAATATAGATCCCTACATTTTCTATTTCCTAGACATATACCCATCACTCTATAAATCTATGTGTAAAACCCAATTTCAAATTTAAATGACCAATAGGATATAAGAGGTCGTAGTATTCCTATGTTTTTACATCGTTGCCACCAAACTTCATATTTTATTTATAATTTATTTCAAGCATTTCATTAACTGTCATAATTGTAATTAACACTCCCTATTAATAGCATATCAATCACCCAATTTCTTTTGGTTATCATTCCCTCTCACATAACGCCCCTTAAAATTGCAAACAAAAAAAAGTATCTGTAAATTACATATCCAATAATGTACCTATGAAAAATATAAATATAAATATAAATATATACGTATAAAATATAAATATATTATTTAAATAAAATACAGGTATATTATTTACCAAAAAAAATTATTAAAAAAACTAAGTCAGTTACTTTGTAATTGAAATTTCCGTACATTTTTTCATAAATTAAAAATAAGTACACAATAATTTATAGAAAATATAGGTACATTATTTACCCATAGGTAAATTATTTTACAATATACCTATAAATGTGTATAGGTACATTATTTGGAGAGGAAAAATAGGTTCATTTAAAAAAATTATTTTTCATAAAACAAATAATAGGTACTTTATTCAGAGAAAAAAGGGTACATTATTTTGAGAGAAATTAGAGGAAAAAAATAATAAGCACATTATTAGAGGTACATTATAAATGTGTATAGGTACATTATTTACTAGGTATAGAGGAAAAATAGGCTCATTTAAAAAAAAATTGTTTTTCATAAAACAAATAATAGGTACTTTATTCAGAGAAAAAAGGGTACATTATTTTGAGAGAAAAATAGGTACATTATTAGAGGGAAAAATAATAGGTACATTATTAGAGGTACATTATAAATGTGTATAGGTACATTATTAGAGAAAAAAAAAAATAGGTACATTATTTGGAGAGAGAAAATAGGTTCATTTAAAAAAATTGTTTTTCATAAAACAAATAATAGGTACTTTATTCAGAGAAAAAATGGTACATTATTTTGAGAGAAAAATAGGTACATTATTTAGAGAAAAAATAGGTTCATTAAATTTTTTTTTTTTCATAAAACAAACAATAAATAGATTCTCAAAATATTTTTCAACATAATTAGAATACTATTATTCATAAAACTATAATAAAATAGATTACTAGTAATATAATTCATAAAAGGAAAACAAATATATATATATATATACAGTTATTCTCTTTTTAGGATGTCCGCACGTTATTATCGTGCGGATCCTATTGTAAATAGGCAGGAACACAGAGAGGGGTAGTACAAAATACACTGCGTCCGCACGATAATAACGTCCGGATGTCCGCATAAGAGAATTTCTGTATATATATATATATTAAATAAACCAAAACGTTTTTTTTTGTCATAAAACAAACCAAAACGTTACTAATACTTTAATGTTGAATGTAATATTTAATTTCAAATAAGTTTCTAAATTAATTCCTACATCCATTACAACTATTTGAAGATCTTTCCAAATTCAACGTGTGTCATTAGTTACACCTCACATAACACGTTAACTTGTAAATAAGGGTAGTTTTGGAATCCGAAAAATAGAATAAATCAGTTTTTAAGCTAGATTAGGTAACTTGCTTACTTGGATCATAGTCATCGGGTTTTATTTGAAAAAAATGGGTATTTTAAATAGAAAAATAAAAGAAATGGTTGTAGGTGATTACAAATGAATTTTATGGGTCTAAGCTCAATTTTTTAAAAAGGACCCAGTATAGCCGCATGGCTATATGATTTATTACCCAAAGATAGGGGAAAAAACAAAAGGACCCGCCTAGCGGCTAGGCGGCTAGGCGGCCCTTTTTATTTTTTAAATTATGCGTACAGCCGCGCGGCTATACGATTAATTTTAAAAAATAAAAACCCAGTATAGCCGACCGGTTATACGCTTTATTCGCAGCAATGGTCCCTCAACTATACCCCAAGTTACACTTTGGTCACTGAACTCAAATATTAGTTGCAAAGGTCACTCAATTAAGTGTTTTGTTGCACCGTTAGTCCTACCGTCAAGTCTGTTACTTTTTCTGTTTAAAATGATGATGTGGCAAACATCTCTTAGATTATTGATGGGCGAATGTGACTTTTCAGTTAATATTATTTGTAGCAATGATCCCTCAACTATACTTGAAGTTACATTTTGGTCACTCAACTAGGTGTTGTGTTGCACCATTAGTCCCTACCGTTAGAGAGACTTAACGATAGGACTAACGGTGCAACAAAACACCTAATTGAGTGACATCTGCAACTAATATTTGAGTTTAGTGACCAAAGCGTAACTTGGGGTATAATTTAGGAACCATTGCTGTGAATAATCCTTATTTTTAAAAAGGACCCAGTATAGCCGCGCGGCGCGGCTATACTAAATGCAGCGGTGGCTTTGGAAGTTATGATCTCCGAACTGAGTGAAGAGCCATGGAAAGGAAAGTTGATGAATTTCAGTCGAAATCCGCAGATGCATTCGTTACAAGGCGATCTCAAGGCCAAGCTACAGATTTTGAAGAGGATGGACATCGGGCAGTGGAAGGTTGATTTGGAGGTGGTGTTTGATTCTGTTTTAGAGGTAGCTGTGAAGAATGATTTGAAGCCGAAGCAGATGATCAGGAGGGTGTTCGTGTTCACCAGCTGCGTAGACTTTGATAAGGCTGCCGGCTACGATAGTCGTTCCTACTGCTGGAAGGTGCAGTATGAGGAGATACAGAGAAAGTTCAAGGACAAAGGGTACGGCGATGAGGTGCCACAGATTGTGTTTTGGAAAGCGAATAACTGCATGCCTGCATATGCGCCTTATGCACAGCATGGGATGGTGATGATGAACCGCTTCAACGACAATTTGGTCAAGTCCTTCTTGGACAATGACGGGAAAATTGGCCCGGATCATGTCATGGAAGCAGCCATCTCTGACCCCAGATATCAAAATATAGTGGTTGTGGACTGAATCTCTGATCATCATCATCATGATGGTACGTTATAATTTAATTGCTTGCTTCCTATAGCTTAGACTAGCTAGACTTTGTTTGTGTGACTTGGGTAGAGATGCGCCGGAGGCCGCTGATTTTATTCAAGACGTCCTTAAATTGATTCTATGAGTCGGGGGGGTCAAGTTTCGTGCCCCCAATGTGCTTCTTGATTTTTGATAATTGAGTCCTTGTTTTGTCCAGGTTTGATTCATAGACCATATAGAAGTTCAAAATTCAATTCTTTTGGGGGAGACTTTGGAGAGTTGGAATCAAATTCAGGGCAAATGATGTTTAATTTTTAATTTAAGTTGAAAATTGAAGAGACAAGGAAAAGAAAAACCTCCAGTTTACAAAAGGATGCAAGTAGAGAAGAACAGTAAATTCCATTACGATATTTTTTCAATTTGCATTAGACAAAGTAAATTACATGAACTACAACCAAATTCACACAACAATTGAAAAAGCATTTATGCAGAAAAGCACCAAAACAGAATCACAAACAGCGTTCACAGTCATTTTTGAAGAGCTTTTCCCCTTCCATATCTTGTCTCAATGCTTTCGGAGAGCCAAGGCAGACAGCAGAATCATGAACATGAAGGTAACAACAGTAATAAACGAAGCCACCACAGCCGAGCTGACTGTCTTACAGAAATCACCAAACTGGTTGCAGATGGCAAGCCAATTGGAGCTTGAGTTGCCATTGTGAGCCAAGTAGACTATGGCAGTTGCAGCCCCAGCAGCAGAAGTGGCCAGGGTGAGTGCCACCTGTCATGATCATCATAAGTATTATTATACACAGATTAATTAAATTAATTAATGAGGATTTAAGTATGATTGTGAGGTTAATGAATATTACGACGTCAAGGATGAGGAGCAAGAGCCTTATTCCACTTGCATGGGGGCGAACAATGGAGACTATGGAGAAGGGAACTGAGAGCACCAAGTAGCCAGCTACAAGTGACATTGCTATGAGGAAAAACCTGCATTGCATGCATGAGTGTGTTAGATAATAGATAGGTATTTCATGTCGCTAAATTGTCAATCTGGCATCACGGATAGAAACAATTGTTCATCGAATCAATGATTCAGTTTGATAGTCTAACAATGTAACATGCAAATAATGGTTCAAATTATATAAACAATTGTTCATTGAATTAATAGTTCAGATTGACAGTCTAATAACGTCACATGCAAAAAATGGTTTAGATTGATAGTCTAACAATGTAAAATGCAAGATTGTAAAGAGAGGTTGAAAGTGACATACTGGAAACTGGGCATGTCATCATAGCTAGCTTCAAACTGGAAGAACTGGGTGAAGAAAGGAAGGTTTTGATCACTTGTTCCCATGATTGCTGCAGCAGCCAGAGCAGCCATTATAGCACCAATCCTCAAAACCACGTCAATTATGGCCATCCCTCTCCTCATCCCTCCCTCCCTTCTCTTGCTTTGCAGGGACTGTCAGAATCGCTCCTTTTCCTTTCGATGCGCCGCCTCCGCTGGCCTCATGATGGGGAACATCAATGGTAGTTGAGTCACCGCTCTTCATTTTAGCTAAGAGAGAAACAGGTAAAAGAAATAAGAAGGCTTTGGAGATGAGAATTGCTGAATGGGAGAGACTTAGAATCTTGTGATGAAAACTGCTTGACATGAGAGGCTTTATATAGTGCAGCAAATTATAAGAGATTAGTAGATTAAAATTGGCCATAATACAAATTAATTTGTAATTTAATCAGCTAATGGGAGGCAAAGGAGAGTTGTTGATATGACTTTTTGTTCATAGAGCAAGTGAAGAGGTTTTATCTGGCAGATGGATCAAGTAGTAACCACTTCAATATTATATGTTTTTTTTCACAAAAAAAAATTCAAATAAAATTATATGTTGTTAAAAGGAGGAGTGGATGGAAAGGTTTTATGATGCATACCATTTGGACTTTCAGCTTTTGATGATATAATGCAGAAGAGGGATGTTGGATTCTATTAAAAGAGTAATATAATTTAAAAAGTCAAAAGGGCTTCCTAACTAAGAAACTTTATTCTCTTTAATCACTCAACTAAACCACAGCTAGGGCTCCCTAACCCAACAATGAAAAGTTGGGTTAAGTGTAAACCACATTATTTGCAAATTTTGCATACACTTTAAGGTTGTCCAGGGTACCAATATTGTTTTTCCTTTGCATGGATAGCCACATAATATACGCACTCTTTAATTGTCGAGCTCATGTTATGGTGTTGTGTTTGGAAAAAGAAAAAGAAACAGGAACAATAGCCCATTGTCTCTGCAATCTCTCGTCACGTGACAAATGAAGTTTATCTCGGTCACAAGACTTTAGGGCCCATCTTATTAAGTGTGGGCCCCATAGAATGTGTAGTAAGCGTAATGCTCTTGCAACGAGGAAGCGGGAAAAGAAAAGAAAGAAAGATTGTTCAAACGCTCTCAAAATTTCAACAACTTAGTTCCTTTCCTTGAAGGTGCTTTTAACCACACTTGAAAACAGAAGCAACAAAAAAATATTTGCTTCTCTAGGTGAAGAATGTGTCCTTGATCTTGCTTCTTTCATTTGCTCTTTTGATTGAAGAAATTGTTTATGGGCAACACCCTAGGCTCGGTCGCAAGATAAAAGCAAATACAAAAGGACGTGCCTTCCCTAACCTTGGGGCACGATACAGCAAAATTTAATACAAAATAATGGTTACATTGGTAAAAGATGAATTGGACAAAACTGGGTCAAACAAACTACTGAAGTAAGCTAGACCAAGGGCTTGGAAAGCTCATTTACCTAAGTTACTATATGCTCCATCCACGCTCAGCAAGTGCCATCTTCACCCGACTGGCAGCCTCTGCTGTGTCATTGAGTGGTGTATAGCTCCAAGACTTGAACATCTACGGAAACAAAAACAGAAGAAGGAAAAAAAAAACTCATATTAATAACCAAAGGTAAACTTTGTTAAGAAAAACCACCCTCCTATTCAAAGAGAGCGTCTTACATCCTTTCTTTCCTCATTTACTAACCAAGAGAGTAAGGGATCACCAAAAATTCTTTCACAATAAAACACTGTAATTCTACAACCGTAAGTCGATGGACTTACATCTTCTTTACCAGTGAATGGTCGAACCACTCCTCGTTCCTGCAGGGAGTTCTGGAAGTCTGCGAACTTCCATGTACAGTGTTCAGCACCGATCACATAAACAGGTTTGCTGAAGTGAAAATTATGAACTTTTAGAAATACACAACTCCATACCAAAGAAAGGAATATCTAAAACAACTGTTAATAAGTGACCCTAAATTTCTCCTTTTCAAAAAAGAAAAGAAAAAGTGACCTTCATCATCATCATACTTACCCGGTACTGCAAGCCTCACTCAACATACTGACTGAATCCGCTGTGATGACAAAAGCATCCGCACAGGCTAAATGGCCCATGTGTGGATTACGACCTAAGAGCAGTATTACATAAATAAAATAAAATAAAAAAACATCAATATTTCCCCTCTTCTGTACACACATAGATATATAAATAGATGCATGTATTCTAAGAATAAGTCAACTAAGTACCTTTACCATCCCAAATGTAGACTTTTGGATTAGTACCAAATTCTTTCATCAAAATTCTGGACAACTGTTGAAAACGTGAACCAGAGAAAGTAAGTATGCGTCCATAAAGCCTCTAAAGAATCCACTCTCAAAGGAGCACTAGTACCTTCTCAGGAGTTCTCCTAGAGAAAGATATTCTCACACATCCACAGCTCCAAAGAACATTCTGCAGCATAGCTGCTAACCTTTTCCCAAGATCGACACCATATGAACAGTTTTCTATGTAAAGAATATGGATGCATTTTGATTATCTTTTAAATAAAAGACATACAGGGAGAAACAGCTTGACCAATGTAAAAATACAAGAGAGGTTCAAAATGTAATTTTAATAAACAAATAACTCTTGAGCTACTGACATAGCAACACCAGATCACAAGTATGAAAGATAGCAGTACTCAATAAAACAGTACAACACTAAAAAATGTGAAATCCTAGCAATGTCAGGAATTATATAATCAAACCAAACATTACAGAATGACTTTTGCTGATAATCCTGTAACCAATTCCATAAAACTAAAAAGCAAATAAAAAGGCAACCACAACATTAAAAATGATATAAATCCATCACAATCACCCCCTTATAAAGATGACAACATGAAAATCATGACGGATTCTTAGATGCAAAATATTACTTGCAGGGCCTCCAATATTAACCAGAAGCAAAGGTCTCGGAAGTGGTGCTAATTCAGCATGCCAGGAAGATGCTGCATTCCTAAGTGCAGTGAAATCCGCCTGATGAAGTGCTCCCAGTGTGAGAACCTGAAACTCATAGAAGTGAACCTGTCAACGCAATTATTCTAGAAAGGCATTTGTACATGTCCTATTCAACCAAGATACTCACCACATTACTGCCAGGTGGTTCACGTGGGGTAATCCACCTCTGCAGAAACCAAGGAATTTGTCCCTGCCCCTCCGGAGTCAAAGGGTAATAATCATGGCGAGGAGTTATCACCAAATCAAACCTATTCAGATGCGACCTTGGATGTTGTATCTGAAACATGTTTCCAAAGAGAACTAATAAAATCAGATAATCTAGACCAGCAGTATTTGCATGTGTCAATTCATTACAATCAAATTACATAGTGATCCACAGAAAAACATAATATGATATTGCCATTAATCTCATAAATCAAATTTTAGCTAAACGTATGATAAATAAATAAGTCAATAAGCAAAAACTTTATTTTAAAAAAAAGCAGAAGAAAAAAAAAATCAAAGCTATGTGCTTCTTAAGCAGAAAACGGATAACTTCATGGCATGTAAAACTTATGCAACAACATCAAATGCACACAGGAAAGAAAAAACACAAGTTGTATATAAACTGCCGTAGTGCCTCAATTTGTATATCAGTATTAAGTATTTACCAGCCAAATATATGCAGCTCTTTTTAGGGGGGAATTGAACTTTAACCTGGACAACAAAAACATTTTCTGGAGCTAAATGTTTTATGGCGCTTGAAACAGGAATGGTATCCCGGCCAGATGCAACCACCAGCAATGGGCCGTCTCTGGAGAGAACATGAAGCATGCATGTAGATATTTTTTTTTACTAATAAAGAAATTACCAAACAAAATTTGAAATAATTCAAAAACACCTGCATTAAGACTAAAGTAACATCATATATGTTGTAAGAGCTTGTGAGGATGATGAACACGAAGCACAAATAATGGAACCCACGTATCTAACTAAAAGATTTAATCATTGAAAAATAGAAAGGAAGTAGCATCATACATGTCAAATGTTTGACGAGCCATTTCTGCAATCTGCTTTGCATCAGCTTCCAAAACATCAGATGAGAGGCCTGAGCTAGAACCATTTTCAGCAGAAAAATGAACTATTAGTTCAAGTTGTTCAACCTTCTTCCCTTCAACTATGAAATCTAAGTGGGCCTCACAAAAAATAAAGTACAGTAGAGATAACTTGTTGACAGAATTCACATTGCAATGCAGCATGAATGACTAATAACAATACAAGTACCTGTTCTTTTAGCAGGAAGAGGCATGAATTTTCTATGGAGAGAAAGTGGAAGCCAGTGAAGCCACTCATTAATTCCTCCTCTTGGCCGAGTAACACGCTGCACAATCACTAATCAATCAATAAAACCAACCAAAAACAATGCTCAAAACCAAGCTAAAACAATATCAAGAGTTTTTTTTTTGTTTTCTCTTTACAAAAAGATTAAAAATTTATACTCACGTGGAGGGATTGACGACCCCAGAGGCCCAGAGCACGAACCAAACCAATGCTCTGATTCTCTGCACCCGCGAACCCATTTCCTATCACAACAGCTCTTCTGATTCTATTAGCTCGGTGCACCCCACCTTGGAACATCTCCGCCATGCCCAAAAGCCCCAAGGGCTTCAAATCTCTTCAGTCATCATTTCATTTATCTTCTCTCAGCTCTGAGTCTCCTCTTCTCAGCTGCTCTTCCTCTTCCTCTTTTGCTGCTTGTTCGTCCAAAAACCCCCCGAAGCCTTAAACCACGAGTTTGATACAAACGACAGGTCGTATCTGAGTAACGACATATCGTGCATTCAGGTGTCTGGGTTTATTTACGGGACGAAACGAAACGACTTATTGTGAAACCCTTTCCAAATTGCCTTTTGCTCAGTCTGGGCGAATCTTGGAGTCTGAAAGATGTGGGCAAGTGCAGAAGGAGGGTCTCCGGAGGTCACTCTAGAAACCTCCATGGGCGCTTTCACTGTTGAGGTAATTTTCTTTCTTCCCAACTTTCTCTTACTTCCCCAGAAGCCAAGCTGAGACTTCAATCCATCAAGTTCGTATTTTGACGTTATTTATTTTTTTGTAAATCGTTGAAAATCGTAGCTTTACTACAAACACGCACCAAGGACTTGCAGGAACTTCATTGAGCTCTCTCGCAGGGGTTATTATGACAATGTCAAATTCCACAGAATCATCAAGGTTTCAAAATTGGACATTTGCTTTCGTTTTTTGTTTTTTTGTTTTTTTGTTTTTTTGTTTTTTCCTTACTGATGGTTGAATTGTTAATTGGATTTAGGATTTTATAGTGCAAGGTGGAGATCCCACCGGGACAGGAAGGGGTGGAGAATCCATTTATGGGTATGCTTTGCTTCTTCTTTTATTTATTTATATTTATTATTTAGTTAAACGTTGAAGGGTTTATAATAATCTATACCCATTGAAGGGTTGTGGAAACTCTTTTATCATAATTCATAGTTAATGCCTTCTTGTATCATGCGTTTCAGTGCAAAGTTTGAGGATGAGATAAGAACAGAGTTGAAGCATACTGGAGCTGGCATCTTATCTATGGCGAATGCTGGTCCAAATACAAATGGAAGCCAGTTCTTTATCACGCTGGCGCCATGCCCGTCACTGGATGGTAAAATAATCTTTACCCAGTAATGTCTAGACTTTGTTTAATCAAACTGGTTTGGTCCTTTTTCTTTATTTTGTTTCATATGTGTTTTGTGCACTATGCCACCTTTTGTTTTACTTAATCTGCATAAAAGTGGTGCTTAGCGGTTACCAGTAAATGTTTTTTGCTTTATGATGGGCCAAGTATACAATGTGGTTGGGTGCACTTCTGACTGTAAATGGCTTTATCCCATTTTTGCCCAGAAGTTATTTGCATGAGACATCAGTGCATCACTGTGTGAACTATTGAAACGATTGGAAACTGAAAAACAGTTCTTGCCATAATAATTTTATCTGTATGGTACTGGGATTTTTTTCTGTATGGAAACCTTATGCTTTAGGTGACAATAAAAACTGGACCACCACCGTTAGGATTCCGCTTGAGCAACACTGTTTACTTGGATTTTTTTGTTACTTACCATTGAGTTATCTCCATTCAAAACTTCATGAAGGGGTTTAGATGGAAAAGTAGGGAAGGCTCTCTCTATTCTTTTGTTCAGTCTTCATCAGTACAATTTTGTGCTGTAAAAATTTGTCTTGCACCAATAACACTAAGCCTTTTGTTTCTGTTTTCATACAGGAAAGCACACAATATTTGGAAGAGTGTGCAAAGGAATGGAAATCATCAAAAGACTCGGCAGTGTCCAAACTGATAATAATGATAGGTATGCCTTCTCTTTGTATTCTTGATGTTTAGTTCACATACATGTCCTTATTGTGTTTACGTTTTATCTGCAAATGATTATTCATGGTTATACTTTTCGTAAGATATTGGCAATTTTCCTAGGGATTCAGACTGCTAGATCCCCCTAAATTGCTCAGCCTGTTGTGGTTCCCTGCACTAAACCAAAAAAATCTTAAGGATTTTGAATGGAGTGAAAATAGGTGACATTGTTCCTTGTAAAATCTGCTAAAGGAATCTGATGTGGTTTGAGTAAAATTTTATGAGAAGTGAGGGAGAAAATGAGATGTCAAGCGATGATGTTATATATTCTAGAAAGTTAGGCTATTGACTATTTTCTTTTTTGGATTCAATTTTGTGGTACAATGTCTTAACTGGTCAAGCTTGTCGATAGTTTGAAAAGGATGCTGGAAAAATTATAAAATGTGTCATTAGTTAAGAGTTATAAATTGCAAAGCTTTTGTTCACTTATAAAAGATGCTGGGAGAATTGATAATTGTCATTAGTTGGAATATCTTGCCCAATGTACTCCATCTTTATTTATGACCATTAACATGAAACTCTCCATTTGTCCGCACAAATTCGTAGTTAATAGATTTAATATGTGTTTAGGCAAGTACGCATTGTGGCACCTTATCATGGCATTGGATTGTGGAACCATATTCCGCCATACATGCATCCTTAACATGCCTAGATTTGTAAAGTTTGCCATTCATGGCACAGGGTCTACACTATCTAATTGTTGCTCCTTTTCACTATACTTCTTTAGAAGACTTTAGTTTGTGTGATTTGTCGAAAACTCTATTTAACATGTGCTTTTGTCCGAAACACAGGCCAGTGCATGATGTGAAGATACTGCGGACATCCGTCAAAGATTAGACATTGCAAAGCTGCTGTCATTGATAAAAAGCCAAAGAGCTGCAACAAGTTAATTGGATATTTGTATTAACTCAGAACTATGATGATCAATGTATTTCAGTTTCTTAAAAGGATACTAACAGTGAAAAATTCTGGATTTAAACCTTATGTGGAACCTCACGAATTTTGCTGATATTTCTGAAACTGTTTAAAAATTTTCCCCGACTTGAATTTTATACCTTTGAAGATTACTTTTGCACAAGAAGTTTTCTAACGTTAGGAACCAAAAAGGTGCTACAAATTGCTTTATGCATACCCTTTTTTAGTGATCTTTCATAGAACTACGTCTTGTTTCAAAACTCCAATTCCCACTTTCATATGCGGGCAGAAACATTTCATGAATCAACGCCTCGACACATGCTAAAATATCAGGCTGCATTTACAAGAACGCATCCATCTCATAGAATTGATTGGCAACACTTAAACCCCCATGCCACCATCAAAATGATTAAATCGTACAATTTTGAAATTTTGAAATTTTGAGAGACGAACAGGATTCCATTGTAACCAAACCAGGTAATTTCACCAACTTTGCTGTTTAAAAATCATACAAGCAATCCTAAAATAAGTAAAAAATTCTCTTGAAATTTACAAACACAACTCTATAATCGGGAAAAATTGCTGGTAGCCACCTAAAATATCAGTTCATAGTATCACCTCTTTTTCATTGGTAAGTGTATAGCATCACCTCTTTCAATTCTTCATTTTGTACGCAGATAATAATATATAGACTCCGAATGCTGCCAGCAGTTGTTTCCCAAAAAATGTGATCCTAGGCGAGTAAACATAGTGCTTCCACCTTAGTTACCACCGGACTCGATTCCATTACAAGCAGCCACGACTAAATATACCATAGGAGATCAATTCACCCAGAAAAGCAATATGATTCCTATCAAACAAATCCCCATACAAACACCTCTGATATGTGCCCATCAGACTCCTCCATTTTCTTCACAAGTAGAGAGGTTAAGCACAGGCTGTGGAAGAGGAATAAATCCATTCGTCTTAATAGATCCAGGAGGACCTTCTCTTGGTGTTGTAAAACTTGTTGACTCAGAGATTTCAGCAGCTGGCTCTTCAGTGACTACTTCCTGTTGTAGCATTTCTATGTGCCTTTGTGATGGCACATCACCTTTGCAGTATCTGTGCCACATGTTCCTGTATGCCGACTCCAGCCCAAGGGTAAACTTTGGTCCGTCACAGACAGGCGACCTGGACATAAGGTCCCGGAGACCCATTCTCAAATTTGAAAGCGCTGTAACATCAGAGGCCAACTGCACTGCCAACTGGACATATTCATCCTCATTTTTAGCAATCAGATTTCCCAACCCTGTATTAAGTCCAGTTTAGTCGGTTAAACAATGCTGAACTCATCAGCAATAACACACACATATTAGACATTACCAAAAGAAAGACTTGCACACATCCATCAAAGGTTCGATGTCGAAAGAATTGATCTCTAAACTGATAAAACTATTTGCCTAGTGAGGTGTGCAAAATGTATATGAACCTGTTACAGTGAGGAGATACTTAGAAGATTGTGGCTATATGAGCTCTCCCACCCCTATGACCAAAGGCATTTATTTTTCATATATTGTTTACTTTATCGTCCTCTTTTATCCCACTATATCTCAAATACTAGGATAGTTAAATCTACCTCCACAAGATAACAGTTCTTCTTAGCCATGTATGAGATATAATCTCACACTTTTATTGGCTTTGTTTATGCATTTATAGCATAAACCAAAATATATGCATACCAACCATAAGGCCGATAAAGCAAAACAGTAATCTCCCGTGCAACCATACACCAGTAGACATTGATTTAAAAAAAAAAACCAAAAAGCAGAAAGAAAAATTCCTTACCAACTTTACCGAGAATACTAACACCAACATTGTGCGCATGTACTGAACCAGCCATAGTAACACACGGAACTCCCATATATAAAGATTCACATGTTGTGGTTGTTCCAGCATATGGAAAAGTATCCAAACTACATACAGAGAAGATAACTTGGGTCAGAACCTCCAAACAAGATCCAACAATAAACAAGTGAAACCGTCACTAAAATGTGCAACCAGCAGGACTAGCATAAATGAATCCAGCGAGACTTCATTGCATACACATCATACATTATCAAATGGTTCTCTAATTTCTGTCCTAAGACTGAAACAAATCTCTTTTTTCCATGCAAAACAACCGTTCAAAAAGTGATATTTACAAGTAGCATTACCTCTGCAATCATGCATACAATGACAAACATGGAGCAAAGCTATAATGCAATAAAGTAATACCCAATGACAAGTTTAAAGCACCTTTCAGTACATAAGAATGCAATTGATTTTAGACATCTGACTAATTCTTTAAAAGAACACATACTGAATGTAATTTGAGCATTGCACGCAAGGGGAAGAAAGAAGGATCCATATTTTAGTTCAGGAATCAACTATGATTTGTTCTACTTGCTTTCCTTAGCAGTCATTAAGCTACGAGTAACCCTTCTCCAAGGAGGGGACTCATTTTTGTTATAATATTCCATCTAAAGAAAAATATCGTAAAACACCCCATAAGAAAATATTCCTTATTAAACTAAATAAAAACATTAGTATCGTATAACATTCACTGGGCATAAATATCCTTATTATAACTATACCATACGATTTAAGAGATAATTTCTCTGTTTTCCCTCTTATTCCCCCAAATTGTAGCCCTCCTTTCATACTCATTGAAAAATAATAAAAATTATAATAATATTAATGCATCTCACCATCTCTAAAAAGCTTAAATTCATTAACTATGTTTTGATTTAAATATCTCAATGTCTTACGAATTTAGGAATACCCTAGCAATTTCCCCGACCAAGATTTTTAATAATTAATTATCTCAACTTATTTAATATGTCGATTCAAGATAATATCATACACATCATACAATGCTATATCATTCCCTTAGAAAAAGTACTGTCAACTTAGTAATTAGTAACTATACTATCTTAACATTCATATGATTGGTTCCAAATAGGCATGTAAGTAAGTGATTTATAACTCATCCCAACCAATTCGAATCACATTTTTTTGGGTCTATTACCTTCATGTCTTGAACAATTTTTGCAAAGAATAAAAAGATCTCTTATTTTTAATGCCTTTAATTTCCCCTAACAAACATAATTTGTTTTTGTTATTTTCTATCATTATTTTTAGAGTCATTCATAAAATATTTCAATTAATATACTTTAACTTTAGTTACGACTGTGAAAGATCAAGTCCCTTGTTTCCAAATTAAAATCTTTTCCTATGTTCATTTTTTATATTACATAATCTATTCAATTCAAGATCCAGAGTGGAAACCAGTTCACAGTTTGGATTCGAACTCCATAGATAATATGGAAGGCTCAGACAACCACACGATGTAAGAAATGTTTGAGGTATAGGAAGTGATCATCCAACAGAGATAAATAAACAATATATATACGCAACTTTCATACTACTGTCTTCCAAATGTAAGAAAAAATATCTTAGTTTTACCTAATGTCCATGAGAGAATAGGCTTGCATATGATCGTAATTCAGTAAAATTAGAGGTAGAAGATCAACACGTAGTGGTTCCAACCCCAGCTGCTCCAATGTTGAAAGAAATCTCTCTCTGACACTATCACAACTAAAAGGCTTACATTTCACCACAAGACGAGAATTTGGAATTGCTGAAAGAATTCTCGCCCAAACTTGTAACACTTTTGGAGTGATCTAATAAGAGAGAAGAAAAGAGGAGTGAGGCAAAGCATTACACGAAAAGTATGATCTTTTTTTTTTGGAAAGAAACAAGAATTTTATTATATGATAAGTACTCTAGTTGCTTATGGTTTTACAAGAAAAACAACCTAGCCAATACCTTTGCCAGATTATTAAAGCTGCCAAAAGTAATAAAGCCATTGGAAAGAGCAGGAGTGGACAAAACAGGCCCCGCCTCAGGGGAAGGTGTATAACACAGGAAGCAGTCTGGTAATCGAACTAACTCCTCAACATGCCTGACCAAAAAACAAACAGATCAAAGTTACATAAAAATTTACTGGTACTACCTACTCTAGTGGATACTCATGCTTGAATTCAGAAGAAACAAGAGTACTAATCATAGGAGTAATAGTAGTAGACCTACTTCTGCTTTGAATCAGGAGGATCCGCCAGTGAATCTGTGATTCTATAGTCAATTGCCGGTAAACCAGTTGTGTTTGGGTAGCCAATCCAGGTCACCTGTAAATCCAGCAATAGCAGGTTAGCTAATTTAAGCACACGATCCAGTACAAATACGCAATCAAACAGTGAATGAGTGAGGTACGTGACAACAAAAGGAACAAATTTGATGTGAAGCCCTTGTTTTTTGAACTGAAAAAAACATCAGGCTTTAAAAAATAAAGCAACTCGCGATGCTTAGAAAGTTGTACAATAAATAGGAAAATCATATGGTTATTCCAGGATAAAGATGCTCTTTTAAAATTGCTCCACTTCCAGATTTTCCAAGGCCAAAAAGAAATTTAGATTTGTAATGTATTATATACTATACACTACAAGATATGAGTCAACAAAGAAAAATTACACAAATTAACAATAACAAGAATGTTTAAAGTCATATGCTAGAGAAAAATCAGAACACCTTTCAGCATACCTGAACAGGTGAGGGCCTGCATGCCATTGTTCCCAATTTGTTGTTAGCAGTATGGCCAGTAAGTTCCACCAGGATATCAACCTTATCTTCTCTAACCATGGTCGCAACCTTCTTTTCATCAATCCCATAAATATCTCTCCAAATCCCACCCTTTTTCAAGACTTTATCCCTAAACCTAATAGTCTTGGCATCTGCCTGTGACATTATATAAAAATCAGTCTGGGGGATAAAACTATCTAACAATAAAACATCTCAAATAGTATTTTCCATATAAGCAATAAGACTTTAAGAAACATATACAACATTGAAATAAAATAAAAATCACAATTTCAAGAGAACATGAGAATTTATGACCAGTGAAGCAATAACCAAGTAACTCTTTGCACATCCTAGGAGAGTATTGGTTAGCGAACAGTGGAAGAGATGATAGATACTGATGATAATCAAGATAGTGTTGGCAGTGATCGTGGCGTTATTCACAAATACAATAGTTGTGGTGGAAAAGTGCAAAAACCAAATGTACTTAGATATAGTAAAGATGGCCATTTGTTGGAGGCCCAAGCTTTACAAAAATGAGAGAATTGCAAGCTTTATGGAGGCAATACGAATGCCTATGGTAGGTGAACTCAGTGATTATGTTGGTGGTGGTGGCTCATGGCTGTTGTAGAGGGTGTGAACTCTTAACGTTGCAAAATTAAAAGATGCAGAAAGTGGCAATGACAGTAATAGTGGTAAAAGTAATGGAAGAAACCAACACACTGGCAACGATACATGTAACATGCAGCATATAAAAACAAAAGTGAAAATAGACAATGAAGAGATTGGTTTCGTAACACAGTCTAAGTGGTCGTTGCGTCTTTCCAGGAGTCAAAGTAGAACCAGGTGTGGATTTCTGGGAGCTCCACATGGGTGTCAAAACTCATAAGTGAAGCAATCAAAATTTTCTATTTACCAATCAATGACTAGCACAGGAGAGAGGAAATCAGAAAAATAGAAGGATACAGACATTAATGATCATCCAGTGTATTGCGAACGGTTGAGGAAAACTAAAGAACATACAGAGAGAGAGATGACAAGTTTTCACCAAACATATGGCTTTAGAATGGATTTGTAATGGGAATTGAAAGCAAATTAGAATGTGGCAAAATATGCAAATGAAAAAGTAAGACACACAGGAACCATGAACAAACTTTAAAATCAAAATGCACGACCCCCATAGATGAATGTAGGTATAAATTGACAAAAGAAAGAAAAAGGATACCTTCACTACTGCAGAATAAACAACCACCTTGTACTTTGCGTACTCATGATGGGCAAGCGGAGCTTCTATAAAATATGACACGGAATGAGTAAAATAATCAGGAGATATGTATCCAATCACAAGGGGTCGTTCTGGATCTTTTGGATTGTCCCATGAAGCGTACTGTGGATATAACCTCATAAAGCGTCTACCCCAGTCCCTGCATGTACATAAATTCAGTTTAAGCATCATCAAATTTACAATTACTGAATCTTTTTATGAATTGACAAACAGAACATAAAAAATAATAAACAAAGGCGAAAAGGAAAACTACAATTACCGCTACACTAGACTATACATTTATAATATACCTTTACTATAAAGGTATAGCCTAATGTAATACTTAATGTTAAAAGTTAAAAAATATATAAATAAATAGGGTACACGTATAATAAGTCTAGGCTATACCTTTATAATATACCAACGTGGTTATCAATACTTGCTTTTTTTCATTAGAAGTTTAGTATATTCATTAAACAAGGAGAAGGGAAAAGATATCATGCAAAGTTAAGAGGACTTAGTTGAGACCTGTGAGCCACAAAAAGTTTCTCATCATGTCCTTCATTTATGTAGTTCATTGCAAGCAATCGATTCTGCAAGAACATGGTCAACCATATAGAGATTAAAAACAAAACTTGCAAATAACAGGTTCTGCCAAGAGAGACCAAGAGCACCAACAATAAATAAATACTCATTTATTGCATTATCTAAAGGCACTGCACCAATGAGTTTCATATCAGATGTCAGAACTGTTAATATCTATCCCATTTTCCATTAGCAATCAAACCTGGAGCATGCCACTACCAAGTTTGACATTTTTTTCACTGACACAAAGATTACAGATATAAACCACAGCAAACAGATTGAAAGACCTTTAGCACTCACGTGAGTAAATCGTATGAGTGTAGAGAATTAATACCTGGCCTGCATTCCGGGAATCAGGATCTATTTTTAGGCATTGCTCATACGCATCAATAGCCAGAGTTATATTTCCAGCATCTCGGTAGAGAACCCCTGCACAAAAAGGATAAACAGATGAATTTACAACAAAATTTATAATTAAAAGAAAATGGAGCATAACCCACCACAATAGAACAAGTACAAAAATTCAAAGTTCACTATGAATAAAATCAGAAGAATATCTCAACCATTTCTATTTATAAAATTTCCCGTCCTTACATTAGCCAAGTAGGAAACAACAATTTCAATATGGGTCAAAGCAGGTGTTTGGCATTTTCTCTTATATGTAGGAATTCTTATTTTCTTAGACTCTGCCTTTTGAAGGATCCAACCTCTTAAACTCTGTCAAATGAATATATATATATATATATATATATATATACAATCCCCTTCTATTGAGGGACACCCTTTATTTTTCAAACGATCCAAACCATCTATTTTTCACATCTTCATTCAGAGATCATCCTTGCAACAAATCATGCAAATTGAATATCATTAAGGCATCTAATTGAGACCAACAAAATCAATGAACACGGTGTTTCAAGAAAGTACTTGAATTTCAATAATTCAATTGAGTGGTCAAATGATATCGGATTCAAGTGATTTTTTGAAGATATGATCTTTGAATGAATATCTACAAAATAGACGGTTTGGATTAGTGAAAAACAATGCGGAGTGGCCCTACAAGGGTGTCCCTCAAATAATATTTGAGGGACCCCTCAATGGAAGCTCTCTGTATATATATACAATCTTGCTTCTGGGAATATTTGAAAACGCCTAGCATAATACCATTTCCATTATGAGTTGCTACAACTCAACTCACAGAACTACTTCCATCATACAAAAACAATCACAATGCCCAAATCTTGCATAGTGTCTCTAAGAGTAATGTGAACGGAAAAAGCTCAGTGAAGGAAAAACTCAGAGAGTCATAGAAAAAGAGAGCAACCCAAGTTGTTATATGCTTCTGCATATGTGGGATTTGCAATTATAGCTTTCTCAATCATGTTTGCAGCAGCATCCATTTTACCCTGCCAATAGCAAAGAGCAGTCATTTATATCTGATATATAGACATTCTAGAGTCTGACACCTATAAGGGATTGAAACCAAACCTGGACAGTGTGGACAACACCAAGATTGTTCAACGACTGTGAAAAGTTTGGTTTGATTGACAAAGCCAACTGCAAATGGATAACCAACGATGATGATAACAAAAGTGATGACGGTAACATCATTCAATCAGTATTTTAGAAGGGAAAAAAGAAAGAATTTTTTTTGTACAAGTATCAAAAATTGCCTGATAACACTCTACTGCTTTATCAAGGTTGTCTCGATCTTTGTATATTACTCCCAAATTATTGCATGCTTCTGCACAATGGGGATTAAAGTGGAACGCAAGTTCATAGAACACAATGGCCTGCACAAACAGAAGATGATTACCACCGCCATGTCGAACTGACTTAACTAATAAAGAAAATATATCCAAGTGAGCGAGAGAGAGAGAGAGGAGAGAGAGAGAGAGAGAGAGAGATATATATATCCTTTTATAAAAATAAAAACTTACCATGTCAAACTTAAGCATTTCACCATAAGCAACACCGAGATTGTACATAGCATCCGCATAATGCCAGTTATAATAAAGAGCCTTCTTGTAATAGGATATACCTTGATCAATGTCACCTTCCAATTTAACCTAACAAACATGTTACTGAATCCAAAATCAGATAATAAAAAAATTGGAAATTTGATCATAATGAGAAGATAGGGAACATGAGAATTTCTTGAAAATGAGTTAGGGTGTGTTTCATATAAATGAAAGGGAAATAGATAGGCCGGACAGATCCGAGGAAAGACTCTGGAACAGAAAAACAGGTTTGACAACCAAAATTTCTTCATGGATGTTACTGATTGGAGTTAAGTTAGTGATGCTGGACATCGAGTTAAAAATGTTGAAGAAACACTATGATGAGATCTCCAGAGTCCAGACACCCTTTTTGGTTATTGAACTATTTGAGCAACGACAAATAAGAGCAAATGAAATTGAAGTCATAACTCATATAGTTCCCCCTTGACTGACACATCTAATTGATGAGGGGCAAACAAAATATTTCTGCATTTTCAACAGCATTCTCTTTAAATAGGAGAACTAAGAAGTTAGGACTTCTATACACTCTTTACCAAAATGCTTCAATGATTTTCACCAGCTAATATCTCTTTTATTTATGTCAAATTCCCATAATTAATACTTCGTCAAAAATTTAAATTCATAATTACCAGTTTACAACCTATGTCCTTGGTGCTAGTATATAATATTCTTAGGATTGGCAAATGCCTGATGTGCTCACTTGAACTAGTCAAGAAGAAATCATTAAGTAGAAAGCTTGAAGAGTTTAGAAGAGCCTTGAAGATACAAATCTAATCCATGTTTGGTCAAGCATAACACTCCCCAGGCTCACCCGACCGACATGGCCCAGCCAACTGCCAACTTATCAGGCACATGCTGCCAGTAAAATTTAGGTGGTAAAAAGCCTAGGCCTTTTTTTTTGTGGTTGTGTAGTTGAGTAATTTGTGGGTTGATTCTCATTTCCAGGTGATTCAACAGAAATTTGAGTTGGGTTAACCCAATAACCTAATTTTTCCTGGTGGAAAGTTTGATTTTGAGTCCATGATGCCAGTGCCACAGCTTTGCCAGAAAAATCTCTTCATCATTGAGGATTGATTAAATCCATCTAGGTGACACATCTACACTAGTGACAGGAGAGTGCGATAAATCTGACCAGACCTATTCACTGCCTTCTAGGACACGATTTCTCTTGGGCCCTCGGCACAATATTTTAAAACAAACAAAAAATAGCAGCCACTTCTTAAAAGTTACACCAAACCAATCATTAGAAAATAAGCCCAACAAAACAATGATGATCACGAATAACAAATTAGGTAGCAGAACCAAAATGGAAGTCCTAGAAAAAAAGTGATGAGGATAACATAATTCATTACAACAAGACAATGAATATGGCAGGAAAACCCAAAAAATAAAAAGGACGAGATATCACCTTTGTTCCTAAATCTGTCAAGGCTATTGCCATATTATTCTTTGCAATTTCAAAGTTTGGTGAAACAGCAAGACACCTAGGACAGCATAGCAACCAAGCAAGCATAGCATCAGCATAGAAATAACCATCAACAAGATTTACAGCTATCTATGCAAGCTTCAACTTAGACCGACCAATAGAATGCAAACAGTAGACTACCTCTCGTAACAAGCAATAGCAGACTCCAAATCACCACGATTTTTGTAAATGACACCCATGTTGCAATATGCTTCAGCATACATCGGCCTCTCCAGTGCAGCCTTCTCATAGCAACTAAGGGCCGTGTCAAATTGCATCATTTCAGAGTAGACAACACCAAGGTTATAATATGCAGGCTGCATTTACAGAGTGAGGTAAGAATATAAATCTGTAAGAACAGAAAACAAGAAGAATAAAAAAGGGTAGAAACCATTAGAAAGGAGGACAGAGAATATGAAATTACAGCATAGTGTGGATCTGTCTTCAAAGCTTCATAATACTTCTGCAGTCCCTCTTGAGTATTGCCAGCAAGCTTTAAGCTAGTTCCAAGATCTGTTAATACAATGGCTAGGCATTCCGGGCGGGTTTGTACGAAGGGTCTGCTTTTAGAGCCTTTTGATATGACTGTTCCAAGCAAAATTGTTTGTTAATTGGTAATATTTCATAGTTTTAAACATGATTTATCAATCACTCAAAGCACAAAAAAGTAGTAGATAACAGATAAATCATCAATACGACTTTACTTGGACAGGATCCGTTCAAAGGTCTAGAGTAAAATAGTTAAATGTCATCATTGAAATCAATGGACAATCAAGTGTACTTAGTCATTTCTTATGCATACACTCAGTAAATAGTAATGCATTGAAAAGGGTGGTTGGGCGCAAATAAACAAATACTAAAGCATTGCAGTAGGCCTGCGAAGTGCCAAGCATTTTTGTATTGTTACTCACCAAAGAAATTTCTATTGTTTTTTTGTTCTTTTAGATAAAAATAGTAAGTTAAGGGGAGCATACCTCAGCAGCCTCCCTTAGGCGGCCCTCATCCTTATACAAAATACCACAATGTGTGAGGGCGCATGCATTTTGTGGGTCCAACCTGATTGCTTCCGTGAAACTGTCAAAAGCAAGCCTTCCCATATTTTTCATTTGCAAGCATATTCCTTTTCCAATATGAGCTTCCACATTTCCGGCATCTTTCTCCAACACAGTCTCATAAAGACTCAGAGCATCAGCAAACTTATTCCTCGAGCGAAGAATGTTGGCATAAGACAGAGCATCTTTCACTTCAAATCTCTTCCCTACTGGAGATACAGCAACGATAGAGCCACTGGTACTAGGAGAAAGATGTGAACCATCCAAGAATCCATTTTCTCCAACTGAGTCCCCATCTCTCCCATTACCAACATCTTTCTCCGTCCATGCCATTTGGGAATGGTTAAAAGGGCGCTACTTTTCACTCGAAAATCTACCTACAGACAAATTAAACATAAAGCTTCAGTTTTAACCACAAATTTGAAATTTGGCGCACTAAAAAATCAATCATTTAAATGCTTGTTTGGCATAAGCCAAGCAAAACCAAGATTTTGGAAAATCAGTATAATGCTGACAGTTGGATGAAAGCTCAAGAGTCGAGCTTAACAAAGTTAGATAGCCATGTAGCAGCAATTACCATCAGAACAATGCCCAGAAAAACCTAATAAACTAACCATCGTTTTCATATTCAAAAAGCCCCCATTAATTACAATTTCAAACCCTAATATAGCGCGATAGCAGTAGCCACTCTACTAAAACCAAACGATCATTAAGCAATCAACCAAAACCCTAATACACCGCGATCACATATGGATAAAAGGATAGAATTTTGATAACAATAACACGCTATTAAGCTCAAAACAGGGGCTTAAAGAAGAAGGAAGAGTGAGAAAAAATGGCAAAAATGCAAGGGAAATTAGGAATTTTGAAATTTTAAGCGTACACTTGGAGGTCGACGAGCTCCTTCTTTAACTAAACAAAGTGGGCAATGGTGAGAGATCAAAGGCTACGGCTAGGGCACGGCTATGGTCTCCGTTTGAGCTAGTCGAGCTCCTTCTTTGTCAAGCACCCGACTTTAGCTGGGGGTTTTACCGTTTTACAGAGTTAACTAGGGTAAAAAGTAGAGACGCCCTGCCTCTGCAGCCTCTGGCTCTCTTGGACACACAGGTTGAATTGAATGTGTCCAAAATGAAACCCAGAAGACGAAGAAGAAGGACTCCAATTTTACTGTTACCAAATTTCCTGTGACCCATGTTTCCTCCATATATCTTTTGACACGTGTTATATGACTAAACATAAATTTAACACTATTAACAATATTTTCAACACAATAATATTGTAAAACACACAAGTTCCTCCTCGTCATCTCTAAAGAAAAGGTTGTTATATTGATTAAAAAAACTCAATTATTCAAAGCCAAAATTCTCTCTCAAGCTTGGCCAATATTGCATCCATTCAAGATATTCACCATGAGCGACAAACAATAACCCAACAAGTACTAGTTTGCGATTTTGGTGTGGTCTTTAATATCGCTGAACCCCATATGAAATTTCGTAGCTTTCCCTTGTGGGTTTTTCTGATCGATCAATTCTTGATCTTTCCAGTGCTCGAGTGATGTTTCCTTGGGCCAAATCTTTAATATGGAAGCACTTTCTCCATGTGGGTTTGAGGGTTTCTTGAAGCAAATGGACACGGTAAGGTGGCGGGTCTGATGAATGTGCGTGGTGGTGGAGATTAGATATAAATTGGGTGTCCCATCATCCTATGGAGGCATAAACAAACCCATGTCGGATCTGATGAACTTGGGGTTTGGAGGAGAAAGAACAAAGACAAGGCACCCTTTTTGCTGAACGAAATAGAGGAGGCGAGGAAATGGTTTCTTTTTTTAAATAAATTTTATTATGTTGAAATAAACAGTGTTAAGTCATGGAACACGTGTCAAAAATACAAGGAGGATACAGGGAGGCACAGGGGTTTGGTAACAGGAAAATTGGACTCAAGAAGAAGAAGGGAGGCCGTTAATCACAACGTTTAGAAAAACGGGACGTATGAGAGGAACTAGGGGTAGGGCTCGTCAATGGGCTGGCCGGGCTAGCCCGGCCCAAATTTCATGGACTTGGGTTGGGTTGGGCTGGGCTGGGTGGGCCTGGGCCGAATTTTAAAGAGAAGAGAGAAAATATTGGGCCAGGCCGGATTTTTTTAGAAAATTCAAAGCCCAAGCCCATCTCATGAGTCGGGCCTGAAAAAAGCTCATCGTATACTTAATATATCTAGGTACATAATAATTTTCCAATATACATACGTAGATAGGTACATTATTTAATATACAAAAATATAGGTATATTATTTATATATAAAAAAAATAGGTTCATTATTGAATATGGTCCATTATAAGCAAATATACGTAAATAGGTACATTATTTAGTATACAAAAATATAGGTACATTATTTATAAGAAAAAAATAGGTGCATTATTGAAACCATAACAATAGGTACATTATTTATAAGAAAAAATAGTTATACAAAATATTTGTAGGTAAATTAATGTTCCTAGAACAAATTAATTTCAAATCCATAAAAATTATTAAATTTGAAATTTTGATATAAATAAAAGGAAATAACTAACCAATTAATATGAAATTGAAACAAAATATGATCATGTTGTCGGATTTGGAAAAACATACCAAGTTTTAATTATATATTTCATTTTCAAAATATAACCAATCATAGTTTTAAAAAAACATAATAAGTATATTAGAACCAATCAATTTCAAAAACATACGACACTAATTACACACCAAGTTTTAATTATATATAAAATAAATAAATAAAACTGACCCACAAAACTTATGCAAAATTGAAACACCATTATGACATATTGAATAGCAAACAATTTGTTGGAAAAAAAAACGTTAAAATCCAATTAGGGTAATTTAGGAATTGAAAAAAATATAACATTTAATATGTCAAGCTGGATTAGGTAACTTGCTTAGGTGAATCCTAGTCATTGGGTTTTACTTATAAAAATTGGGTTTAATTTATAGAAAAATAAAAGGATGGGTTGTAGGTAAGGAAAAATGAATTTAAAGGGGAAAACCCAAATTTACTAAAAATTTAATCTCAAAAATCTCAAAAAAATTTCAGATTTTTTTATAATAAATACTTAGTCATAATTTTCACTTCCCACACCAAAAATCTATATAAATTTATCTCCTCAAATATCATGTGAATAGTTGTTGCCATGACAATTGGTGGAAACACCACAACCTTTTGCAAGGGCAGCACTATTCACATGAATAGTAGCCCTGCCCCAGCCCCCCTTGCCATGGCAAAGGGTTCACTGCTGGAAGTGCTCTAAGTGGCTCCGTCCTGAGTGAGTTTGACTATGATTTTATTGAAAAAAGAAGAAGAAGAAAAATTCTTCTAAGTTCTTCACATGCAATTATGTTGTTCCGTCGCTTTTTTTTCTCCCTAATTAATATTGAACCCTTGATTTGGAGTAATAGTTTGATAGATTGATAACTGTGAGTAATCATTCGTCGTGTAATACGAATAATAGGTAATCACACGTAATATTGTCAAGATGCTCTCTTCAATCCATAGTTGCATTAGTCGATGATGAAAATCCGTCAACAACATTGCATCATCAAGTCGATGTTTGGGTATTTTTGAGGTGATTGTGAATATAAAACATTGAAAACCAAATCAAATCAAATCAAATCAAAGGTGTGCGTGTGTATGTTATTGCAGCGGGGGGCGTGAAATTTCATTGTGCGTGTCAACTTCAAACAGCGGCCAGCAAGCAATCAATATCAATCAACATAAAACGTTCATTGTTGGATGCTGCAGAAAAGAAAACGTATAACGGATTGACATTATTGGGAGGGATAGGTATATGCTGCTCAAGAGTGAAGACGACCCACCAGGCACTCTTCTGCACTATGATTTGACATCATTGGGCATGTTGTGTGTTTAGAATTAGAACCAATTTGATTTGAGGACCAAGTATAAGAGCAACTCCACCGGTTAGCTGAGCCCAAGGCTGGGGGGGGGGAATGACGTTCCAGTGAAGAGCCCAAGCCCAGGTTGGGAGTGGGACCCACGAAGACGGGCAGCCCAAGGCCTGGGTTGATGTCATCGCTGACGCCAAGCTGGCCTCAGCCCACTCATTTGATTTTTTTTTCTGTTGCCACGTGGCGTTGTCTGGGCTCTACCAATAGATTTTTTCCTCCAATCTAACGGCAGCCAATTTTTTTGAAATAAAATACTGGAAAAAATTCGAAATATTTTTTAAAAAATACCCAAAAATTAATGAATTTTTTTCTATAAATACCAGCCATTTTTTTTAAAAAAAAATTTATATGAAATTGAAAATTTTATCCAATTATGAGATATGAATAGTATTGACACGTAGGAACCCGAAAATATTATCAAAATTAATTATTAAGGTTAAAAAAATTTGTGAAAAAAACAAAAAAATAAATAGTAATTGCCATTTACCATGGCAACGGGTGGAAACGGAAATGCCTTTTGCAAGGGCAACCGCTATTCACGTGAATAGTGGCTGCCCCAGCCCCCCATTGCCATGGCAAAAGGCAAATAGGTGGAGTTGCTCTAATGCAATAGGGCGCACACAAAATAATAATTAAATAAATAAAAAAGTATGTGGAAGACAATACCTTACAGCAAAGAAAAGTGAAAACCGGTCCTTTGATGATGCCTAATTATATAGATCTTTTTGCACAAGCAATGTTCTCATTTTGTGTTTGACAAAATGATATTCTAAATTATGGAGAGAGAGAGAGAGATCAAATTCGAGTGCAAGGAGGTAAACACATTATTTTTATCCAACTAAACTAACCTACATCAACTTAATGTTCTCATTTATTGTGGTGGAACAATGGTAAGGGATTTAGTCACGACTAGAATTTACTATATGCTATTTATGGACTTAAATGTGTTACGTACTCGTGTTACATGTCCCATCTATATATGCTTGCACTTGACTTGACTGATTTCATCATTTGCTTGTCATTTTGCCATGAAAGCCTCTGAGGCCTCTCTGCAAAGACAGAGCTAGCTAAGATCCACAACCCTCCTTTTTTATGTTAACAAAAAGTTTAGGGGAGGGAGAGGTTGTTCCCATACGCAAGGTCAAGGCAAACTCCACACCTTTTCGGTTTTACAAAGGAATCTATAGATTACTCATCAAACACGGAACTATTGGTAGTGGGACTCAAACATTAGTTGGGCGACACACAATACAAGGACCTTACCAACTGAACCAATTCATGTTGGCCACAACCCTCCTTTTAGAGTCCTCAGAGCTCACGCTTCATGAATTTTTTTTCCCTTTTAAATTATTTATCAATGAAAATGGGAGATTTAAAATGATTATTTTTTTAACATCGAGAAGAGAAATATCACTTTGTTATGTTTTTTTTTTTTCAGAGGTGAGACCGTGAGCTATATACTGCACGGTGACAGAGGGTGAGCTAGATGGGGATGTGAACATGAACATGAATTATGGCTTCATGAACTGATGGGCTCATATTACATGGAAGGACTTGCTATGTCATCATATAATATTCTTTGGTGGAAGCGGGAACCAAGGCCCAAACAAAAGAGACAAACTAAATAAGGGCCTAGGAAAACTTCACATGTTTTATCATTTTTGTCTGTGTTTGGTATAATTTGAGAAGGTTATACATAAAGAATGAAATATCTATATATATATATATATAAAGCAAAAAGTAGAGAAATATGAAACATTCAAGATACCAGAAAATGTCATTGGTTAATTCAAATATTAAGAATTAAAATTATTAATTAAATAAGGATAATATGGTAAATTCACACCTTTTCATATTTAAAAAAAATAAAAAAAATCAGATAATGAGTCCTCTTTTTATGAAACACAACTACCTATTATATTTTTTAATTATAAAATATATATATATATATATTTTATAAACCTCTCGTAGACGTGGAAACGCATGCGAAGAGGCGTATATATAAAGCAAAAGGCAAAGAATGGTGAAACATTCAAAATACCAGAAAATGTCATTGGTTAATTCAAACATTAAGAATTGAAATTCTTAATTAAATGTGGATAATATGGTAAATTCATTTATTTTTTATAATTAAAAAAATTAAAATTAAAAATAAAATCAGATAATAGATCCTACTTTTCTAGAACATAACTACTCATGTTATCTTTTCTTAATTCTAAAAAAAAAAAAAAAAAAAAAAAAAAACCCAATTGGCACATGCATGAGGGGCTAGTAAAGAATGAAATATATACAGCTATATTCTTTAAAAATATTTATTTGCATGTACCATTTTTTTTTATTTTTTAAAAACAAAATTAGTTTTTTAGTTAATATTTGTAATTAAAAAATATCTTAGCTTTATTTAATTACTTTAATTACTAATTATATTTCAATTATTATATGTTTCGTGAATAATTAATATTTAAATGTTTTAATTAATTTCATAAATTACTCAATATATAGTAATTAATTATTTGAAATTATTTTGTGGACTGGTTTTAAATTTTTTTAGTACAATTTTTTTTTATAGTTTAATATTTGTAATTAAGTAATATCTTTGCATTATTTAATTACTTCAATGAGTAATTAGTTTTCAGGTATTATTTATTTAGTGAATAATTAGTATTTAAATATTTTAATAAATTTCAGAAATTACTTAATAAATAGTATTTAATTCTTTTAAATTCTTTTATGAATAAGCACAGTTTCTAGATGTATTTAGCTGTTGCTTAATCATGATTTTCAAGATTCTGTATTTTTTATATATGGTTGTAGACAATGTTCATATTGTTGATATTGTCGTGGCAACTAAAGTACGTATGCAGAGCATATATGAAGATTGGAGAAGATTTCTGTAAAATTGGACGTAACAATAAAAGAAATTTGGATATTTTGTTTGGAAGTTTGATATTATTTGGTTGATTCAATAATATATATGTCGGGATACGCGTGAAGTGTCACATACTAGAGTAATTAGTTGAGGGGAGTGGGATGCATGATTTTGTACGAATGAAAATAATAGACAAATGTAGGGAGTAAGAAACAGCTTATATATATATAAAGAGTATAGTTGCGCGGTTATATTATTTAAGTATATTCGAATATTTAAAGAATATAGTCGCGCAGTTATACTATTTAAATATATTCGAATATTTATACTCATTAAGTATATTCTTAAGTATATTCGAATATTTAAAAAGTATAGCTACTGCGCTATACTATTTAAATATATTCGAATATTTAAAGAGTATAGCTGATCGGCTATACGCTTTAAATATTTTTACTTTTTATTCGAAAATAACTATTCTAAATTGAAATATGATAGAAAAAAATAAAACGTGAAAGAGTAGAGAAAATGTGATAAGTAGCTCCATGTGCAAAGCAAAACAATTCAAATTAGGTAGTCGTGTTTTCAGCTCTGAGATTTTGGTGGCCTAAGACGATGCCAAAAAGAAGGACCCTATAAACACATGACTACTTATAATTAAAAACACATTTTTTTTTCATTTGTGCATGTATATATAGAATTCCAAAAAGAATGTAGACCTTTTGCAACTATTAACAAAATGTCAAGAATATTTAAAAAGTATAGCAAAAAAATTTAAAAGAATTAAATACTATTTATTAATTAATTTCTGAAATTTATTAAAATATTTAAATACTAATTATTCACTAAATAAATAATAACTAAAAACTAATTAAAGTAATTAAATAAGGCTAAGAAATTACTTCATTACAAATATTAAACCAAAAAACTAATTTGTACGAACAAATTTAAAAAAACAGTCCACCAAATAATTTAAAATAATTAATTAATATATATTTAGTAATTTATGAAATTAATTGAAATATTAATTGTTCACTAAATAAATAATAATGGAAATACAATTAATAATTAAAGTAATTAAACAAGGCTAAGATATTTCTTAATTATAAATATTAAACCCAAAAATTAATTTTGTTTTTAAAAATTAAAAATAAAATAGGTATATTCAAATAAATTAAAATTTTATATAATATATTATTTGTTTAAACAAAATACTTAATATATATATATATTTTAAAAAAGAGTGTAGCGCGGCTATACTTTTTATAGTACAAAAATGGGTTCCTTATCCTTTTCCCCTCTTTGGTAAAAAAAATAGCCAATTCGAGAGACATATGTTTGAAACTATGACTTTGAAAATGGGTTCCTCACTTGAGGTGAAAGCTTTTGTACTTGCGCACACCAGTGTACTCACAGGACCATTAGCCTGAGGTCGTCTAATACATGATTTGAGATATACAATAATTTAGAGAGAAAAAAAAACAATTAATATGCTACTTTTCTTTGACAAACATTTCAATAAGAAAGCAAATTTACAATTTGGAAGTTGAAGGAAGGCTACTTGCATTATATATATTTGTATACTTCCTCTCACATGGGTTAGACCATTTGCATCAACATTCCAAAATGGAATACTGTTTCGGGTCGTCTTTTTTAATAACGACAAATTTGGAAAAACGAAAACAAAAAACACATTGTCTTTTTCTTTTTGTGTTTGGTGCCAAGGAAGCCAAAATTTCAAAGAAAAATTACAAAAACACCAGCTAATACCAATAGCACGGCGCTCAGAAAATCTAAGCATGCATACAAACAATTAGAACAGCTCATGTGCGCATAGGTTCGAAGTTCCAAGACACCAAATGAATATTTATATAAACTTTCTCCTCAATCGCTCGTACGATAAATAAATAAATTTGGAAGAAGAAATTTGGACACCATCATTGTTGCACCTAAATAATTAAATTTTGTAATATAATTTCCGAAATGGAAAAGGGAAGAAACGTGGCCAAAAGAGTCGTAATTGAGTAGTTGTGGTGGTGCATGTTATTATAAGGGGTCTGAAAGAGTGTAAATGAAATGAAAATGATAACCAAACCTTCTCTTCTCGTCATATAGATATTGACTGGCTATTAGCTTTCACGCCCTCACCTTCCATTCTCTTCTTTTGATTTCTGCTGTCTCCCCTACTGCATATATAATTGTCTCATAATAATATATATTTCTATTTTTATATATATCCCCCTCAACTTTCATAACTACCACCATAAAGCTCAAATTCTTCATCTCCCTCCTCCTTGTATATATCTCATGCTCTGGATGCAGCCCATAACCACCGAAACTTCTTGAGTTTTCCGCAATGTAAGTCTCTCTCTCTCTCTCTCTCTCTCTCTCTCTCTGGGTAGTTTTTGATAGTTAACTGTAGGACTGCATTTGTTGCGGATGGAATACTGGAACAATATTATTATCAAAATAAGTTTACAAAACGAAGAGGAAGAGTTCTCATCAATGACTCCATCTTTTTCTTCTTCTTTTTATTTTTTTTTATTTTGGTGGTGGTAATGAGTTCTCATTATAGTCAAAGAGCTTCTGCATCTTGGTCTAATGGATACTGCTGCACAATTTGTGAGTACATGAACCTTTCCAGAAGACAATGGGTTTTATATAGAGATTTTGATAGTCAACCTTGATTAGGTAGCTAGCCTACCCTTCCATTTTATTTTTATTTTACTTTATTTATGGAGAGACCGCCTTCTCTTTTTCTTTTGTACAAATCAAAGTGTAGGCACCTAGCTAGAAGATCATATATCTTTTATTTTTTTATTTTGTACATGTATGTTTTGTTTTTTTTATACTGCATGTATATATCTTGCAAGTACGCTCTTAACCAAGTTGGTTAGAGCAGATGTGCTCCCCACTCTACACCAGAGTTTGAATCTCCCTTCCATAGTTTATATTAGATGAAAATAAAATATCGTTTGTATAAAAATAAAAAAAATTGAAAATTTGTACATTATTTGATATTTGACACTAAAATCACCATGCAGCTAGAGAGAAAATACTCAAATTTCAATTATTCCAAGCATGCAAAGCCCAGTAGAGAAAAGAGCAGGAGTGTACACCTACATAAGCCAGTGGCCAATCTACTCCTTAGCATGGTCAGTCCGCCATGACAAGCCCTCACGCCTTGCCATAGGCAGCTTCATTGAAGACTACAGCAACAAGGTTGAGCTAGTCCAATTCAACCGGGACACCTCCGATTTCGCTACCGATAACCGCCTAATTTTTGACCACCCTTACGCACCCACCAACCTCATGTTCTTCCCCTCCAAGGACCCCTCGAACCCCGACCTAATTGCCACATCCGGTGACTACTTGAGGATTTGGGAGATCCATGATGACAGAATTGAGCTCAAGTCCCTGCTCAATGGGAACAGTAGCAGTGAATTTAATTCGGCTATAACATCTTTTGATTGGGCTAAGTGTGACACTAAGCGTGTGGCCACGTCTAGTGTGGACACTACATGCACAATTTGGGACATTGAGAGGGAAGCTGTGGACACTCAGTTGGTGGCTCATGATAAAGAAGTGTACGACATTTCTTGGGGTGGCTTCAATGTGTTTGCCTCAGCTTCTGGGGATGGCACTGTCAGGGTCTTTGATTTGAGGGACAAAGAGAGGTAAGGGTTAATTCACAATTTTACTTTGCATGCAATTTTTTTAGACTGAAAACTCAAGTATTTTATTTCGTATTTGTTTTGAGAGGGGAAATTGAACGTAAAACCTTTTTTAATTTAGGGTAATTGAATGAGAAGTACTACTAGACTTAGTTTTAGTTGCCTAGTTGATAAGAAGTCTGTAGTTGAGTTCAACGTATTTCTAATTCAGGGGTGGACCTACATGAGGTCAAGTGTGGCAAAAAAACTTATTTGTAACATAGATAACACTGTTTTGTTATTTCTTGACAAATAACACAATGACACATAGAAAAAGTTATCCTACGTATCATTACATTATTGACCAGAAATAGCAAAAACTGATATTCCCATTGCATGAGAGTTTCTCTTAAGCCCCGTACAGTTCCATTTAGCCTGCTATAATTACAGTAAACAAATTTGAGCCCACCAGCGTTCTGATTCATAAATCTTGTGATTTGAAGTTCTATTATTCTAAGGAAGAGAAAAATCAATTTTAATTTGTCTTTTCTTAACCTATATTTGCATTTGATTTATTGTGGTAAAATGATGTTATTTGTATCACATTTACTAATCGTATTACTAATAAATACAATTTTTTTCTACAATTTTTTTTCAATAGGTCAACCATAGTGTATGAAAACCCATCTCAAGATGGGTCCTTGCTGAGGCTGGAATGGAACAAGCAAGACCCAAGATTCATTGCCACAGTGGGCATGGACAGCAACAAAGTGGTGATATTGGACATCAGA
Organism: Prunus fruticosa; assembly: GCA_018703695.1. Classification (NCBI taxonomy): domain Eukaryota; kingdom Viridiplantae; phylum Streptophyta; class Magnoliopsida; order Rosales; family Rosaceae; genus Prunus; species Prunus fruticosa. Next base: position 22,877,872 of record CM031923.1, read on the forward strand.
TTTCCTACAGCTCCTCTCATGGAGCTTAAAAAGCACGGATCCAGTGTGAACGCCATTTCCTGGTCCCCAGGTATGGGCCACCAGATATGTTCTGTGAGTGATGATTCAAGGGCTATGATTTGGGAGGTGGTCAAACATGGGGTTCAATCGGACGGTGGTGGGAATGTGGAGCCAGAGATGTGGTATGGAGCGACGGCTCAGATTAACCAAGTGCGTTGGTCTGCTGTGGAGTTGGATTGGATTGCTATTGCCTTCTTGAATAAGTTGCAGCTCTTGAAGGTTTAGAAATTGAAAGGTTCATGAAAATATATATATATATATATATATAATAGTATCATTGGCAATTTCTTGGGCAATGGCATATTTAGAGTTCTATAATTAAGAGTGGAAAGGAGAAATGGGAATTAATTCAACTGGGAGATATTTGTAAAATACAATTTTCGTGCGACAGTGAAAATGGTCAAAATGTTCATTGACCAATACCACAATGAAGTTTTGTGTCGTGTAAATTTTTATTAAGTATGAACTTCTTGTCTTGATGTGAATGTTGACTGACGGGCACAATTAGTTAGTTGATCAATGTAAATTCTTCTTGAGTATGAACTTCTCATCTAGATGTGAATGTTGACTGACCGGCACAATTAGGTAGTTGATCAATGTCAATTTTTCTTGTAACACGCGACAAATTTTGTTATATTTTTCTTCTTTCCTTTTTGCAAAATCATTATGTTAAGGCCATGTTTGATTCATGAGAAAAAGACCCGATGATAAGAAATCAATTACTTTCCCATATTTATAAGTTCAGAAGAATGGGAAATAGTTGCATGACACATGAGAAAGTATGGGGGAAAGTGAAGCCCTCATTCCTCCTTGGGTTTTATTTTCCCCCTCATAAGAAAATTTGGGAAAATAAGACAATATTAAATACACATTTTTCATAAGAAGTTTATGTGAAAGGAAATTAAGTGGTATTTCCTGGTTACTTTCTTAGCATTACCAAATATGAAAAATGAATCCCTTGGGAAAAAACATGGTAAATTATTTCCGATCAAATTTTTTTCGTGAATCAAACGGGGCCTAAGATCTCTATGATTATGGAAGATCTCATTTTGTTTTCGTTTAATTAATAAACAAACTCAAACATCATAGGAACAATTGTTATTCATATGGATCTCATCTTTGTTGGTAACCTAGTTTACAATGTAAAAATAGTTTTATCGATTCATACACCAAAATGGATTTACATTATTACTTCCATTTTCTAATGTTAAAAAGTAAATAAATAAAAGTTTATCAAAACATAACCCCCCCAAAAAAAAAGTAAAGCAGTTGGAGTTACTACCTTTACAGTTTACCGCCGCAAAGAGTTACCCGGCAAAAAGAACCAGACTCCACTTTGATTAAAATTTTAGTTTTATTTAATTTCAATTTGGGCTTGAACCGAAGACCAATAGAGGAACACCTACACTTCTGCAATTTCGCAAGCTCATCTTTTTGCTTCTTCCGTCGCGATCAGCGAACACGAACCTTCCTCCGGCGTCACTACCAACAAAGAGAGCCCTCGTCTGTTCGATGGCGATGACCATTGAAGGTACAATTCTTAATGCACTGTGTTTCCCTTTTTTCTTATTTTCTTCTCTTCATGTATCTCAAATCTTCGATTCTTTTCAAATCAATTTTGGTTTTGGCTGGGCGACGAATTTTTTTTGCAGAATTTCGTTGAATAATATCAAAAAACTGAGATAAGCCTTTTCTCTTGTTCCAATTCCCCCCCTGCAAAAATTGGAGAACTGGAATCGTGTGGGCTTGAGAGCTGAACATTCTGGAATTGTGCTCAATTAATTAGGGTTTCGTGTAGTTGATCTTTTTTAGTACAAATTACAATCATATTTTATGATTTCAAACACCCCAGTTTGAATGCTTATCTTAATCAGAACTTTTTGTTATAAATAAAAACTTAAAATTCTATGTATATTTCCAATATGATATCTTATAAGAAATGGTTTTTTTTTTTGGTCAAAAATAAGAAATGGTTAATCGTATCAATTTGATTTTAGTGGCAACTTACTTTTCGGTAACGTTAATTGGGGAGCTCGAATTTCATGCATGGTTACTATATGTAAATTGGGGGCATTAGTTCACAGATTGTGAAAGGGTTGCGTTGTATGCCTCGAGCAACAATTCCTGTGACTATATATAAGATAAGTTATGTAATTGTGTTTATTATTGAACCTTCAGTCATATTTTGATGGCATTGAGTACTAACCCTTTTTGTTTTTGGTGCATTGTTGCTCTGCGTGTTGTTGACCGGTCCTGTTCTTTGCAGTGTAAGTAGGAATTTAGTTCTGTGATCTTAACCCTGTTATGCAGTTTATCTCAAACAGACTTCTAACGACGAATTCTTCGTGTACAGGCTTGCAGGACTTGCTTTTATGTTTTCAGCAAGCATCTTGCTACAGATCCTGGTAATTTTTGTATGGTTTGAATGTTTTGTAGTGGTTTGGAATATTTTGCGATTTCCTGTTGCTTTAAATCACATGCTGTCTTTTGTATAGTAAATGCTATATAATTATGTTTTGAAAGTTTTGTGCCCTTGTACTCGAAGAGATGCTCATATATATGCATGTGCAATTGTAATTATATCCCAGTCTTATGTTATGCCATACATAGTCTGTCTTGCAAATATGGCAGATGCATCAAGAATAAGGCACATGTGCATGCGTATATCTTCATGAATCATCTTACTTTATGAACATCAGGCGTTATGCTTGTTTTCTCGTCTGGTGCATTCACTTTGTTATTTTTGCGGACGACACTTCCTTTCATCCTTTTCTTCACGCATTGTTGATTTATTCTTTTAGGTGTGTGTGCTTGTGTTGCATGGGTTGTTGTTCTTGGCGCATGTCAGTAACTTTTGTACTTATCAAAAAAAGAAAAGAAGGAGCTCTGCTCACTTTGATGAATCTTGCAAACACTTTGAACCAAACATTTCTAAGATTTATTTTTCAAGTTCAATTGAGCTTTTAAACAGTGAAATTATTGAAGCAGTTGGCATATGTGACTTCTTTTTTTTTTTTTGGGAAAACCCCACTGCATAAGAAAAGTTAAAGCTACAAACTGGGCTATTGTCCTGCAAGAAAGTTAGGGTTCAGTTTTAATGAGTATTCTTCTGGTTACTTGTGGACATTGGAAATTGGAGGATTTTGTACATTCGTTCCTAGGATGTGTTTAATGATGTCAAAGTGAGTAGGAGTACATTTATGCATTGCTTTTTAATTATAGTATTCAAATGTTCTTGTGCGGATTAGATGTTTTCTTCTTCTTTTTCTTTTGTTGATATAGTAGCTTACTACCAAGACAAAATCTAGAACCCTACTAGCAGGGTGTTATTCAAGTTGCCTTCTGCATTTGAAAGGGGCTTTTGTATCCTTTGTGATATTAATAATACTGCCTGATGATACATAACCAGATTGGGGGTTTGGATTTCAAATATATTTTATGCTTATTCACTTACTGTTTTTTTTTAAAAAAAATCTGTGGCAGGCTTGTGCATTATACAACAATTGGTGGCCGATGTTATCTGGTGAGAGTGGCTAATATAAGTTTCTTATTCTACTTGGTATTTAGGGTTGGTTTGAGCATCAACTTATTGAAATTTCGATTGTTATTGTAGCTCTCATGTACGTGCTCGTACCCATGCCTTGCTTATTCTTTGGTGGTGGTTCTACTCAGTTTTTGCTTAGCAGGGAAAGTGATGGGTGAGTATTTTCTAAGCACTTTTACTTACCAAAAAGTTCATCTATAATGTAACCCTCTCATGTATCCCTGGTATTTCCATAATTTTTCATTCATTATAGATATCCTGTATTTTTGTTTATAATGCCAAGATACTTGTGTGCCATGCACCAATTTATTTGTCAGCCTTTTTGTCGGAACTCACAACTGGATATAACCAAGTTTTTTAAGATCACTGCCATGGTTTGGATGATATTCTGAATACCTCAGGATTGAAGTCATTGGTTCAATTTGTTTCGATAGTTACTGTCCCCAAGAAAGACTTGATTTATTTTTTAAATTAACACCATAAATTTTAGCTTTCTATAAAATCAATTTTTTTGAAGTACTGTCATGCTACTAATGTACACAAAGGAAGAACCTCAGTATTGAAGGGGGTTATGATTTTCCAAAACTGCCAAGGGACATATAGCCCATTCAAGAAATTCAACTCTAGCTGGAATAGAACAAGTGAAAAGGTACACATTGGAATATCGCTGAGAGAAGGGCCAAACTTAAAAAATATTGCTCCTTTTTAGGGTCACAAAACAGAGCAATAAGTAGTTATGTATGTAATTGTGATTTTACCCTAAAATAGTTGTGACAAGTTGACAACCAGCCTATGGAACTTTTGTAACTTGTAAACTGAGTTTGCTTAGAACCTCTATAATTCAAAATTACATGAACAGATTCCTTGTTGGCTTTCTCTTTCTTTTTTTCGGGTCATATTCTTAGATTAAATAAAATTATTATATTGCAGGTGGGTAAATGCTGCTAAATTTTTGACTGGAGCATCAACTGTGGGGAGCATAGCCATTCCCATTATCCTTAGGCACGCTCATTTGATTGAGACATCTGCTATGTGGATCGAATTCTTTTCATTCCTCATATTTGTCTGCACTGTCTTGTGCTTTCACCGTGCCAGCCTCGAAGATGAGTGGTGATGAACATAAAATACCTAGCTTCTTATCTACTACTGACTGGCAATCATTGGGGCCAACAATTATGTAATGTAAACAACCGCATGAAGTGTGATATGCATACAATGGAAAAGGAATAGAGACTCTTCCCTTTTGTAAATGTGTTCTATATCTAATGTTCAAAGACAATTTATTTTTATCAGTTTGTAATATGTTCAAAGGCATCTTGATTAATTTGCCCCTTTAACCGATTTGGGCAGGACATTAGGTTCCTGGTTAATGTGGGATTGTTTGTGTGTGACAGTGGTATTTGCTATGTAATATAATTTAACTAGAATTTTGATCTTTAAATACTATGCCTCTTTTATCAAGCTGATGATACCAGTTCAGATCAGATGGAAGAGAGGGAAAAATAAAATTCGACATGGCTATGAGGATGTGAAGAAGTTGTCTCACATTGGAAAGTTAAGAAATCTTGCAAGGGCTTATAAGGAGTTGTATCACTCTCCCAATTTCCAATTGGTTTTTGAGTTGGAACTTTAGGGCATGTTTGGTATTTTATTTTAATCAAAAAATTTAAAACAGAATTTGAGTCTAAAGGCCAGAAAATATGTTTGGTACGTCCGGTTTAGAAAATCCAAACTCAAAAATACTCAAATACTTGAAAGTAGAAGGAAAAAAAAATCTGTTTTTTAAGAAACAATGTTCAAATTACATACCAAACAAGTTTTTGAATCTTAAAAAGTGTATTTTAGAACTCCTAAGAAAAATCAACTTTTTTGAGTTCAATACTTGGTTTTGATTCCAAACGCCCCTTTAATTTCCTTCGCAGTATAACTTGCATAAAATAACCTATTTTTCCCCCTTAACCTGTATTACTTTTCAGAAACTAAAACTCAAGTAAAACAAGCCATATAAGAAACTTCAAAAAACAGCTGCAGAACCCAACACACAACAAGAAGCCACCAACCAGCCACCAGTAAGAACATTCCATTTCAATTGCCATTAAAAGCACACAGAAAACAAAGGAAGAATATTCTTCTTTTTTGGGTCATAAGGAAAAACATTCTATTCACAAAGCACCCACCCACTTGGGTATTGACTTTCAGAAAAGCCCTATGGCTTCTTGTGATTTTCAGCTCCAAGAATTCTATAGTAAGGGACTTAGGTTAGTTCTTAGAGCATCCACAGTGGGGGTGTATATGAATGTATAATTACATCACCACCTTGAGGTGTATATTTAGATGCAATTGTACATCTTTTTTTACATCTCTTGCAGGGTCGAACCCAGTTGCAAAAAGAAAAGGAAAAATGGAGAGATGTGGCTTTACACCCCCGAAAATACACTCATCCATTGGAGCAAAAAGCGTATTTACATCCCCAGGAGGTGTAAAGGGGATGTAAAAGTGGTTTTACACCCCCCATGTGGATGCTCTTAGAGCAGTTCCAGCAGAAGGGTTTTGGAAGGGGGGTTGGCCCAAAATGCCATTTCCAGCAACGAAATGAAGCCTGGGCAGAAGGCGGGACCTAGCAATCTAGGCTGGCCCGAAAATCTTATCCGAAAATATTGTCCAAATTAATTGTTTAGGTAAACAAATTTGTGAAAAAAATAAATAAATAAATAGTATTTGCCCTTAGCCCAACTGCTGGAAACTCGCAATGTTTTTTGCAAGGGCAACCACTATTCATGTGAATAGTAGTTGCCCTAGCCCTCCCTCCTTTGCCATGGCAAGGGTTTCACTGGAAATGCTTTTAGTGGGGGGGTGTATAACGGGATGTATGTTAAATATACACCCGTTGTGATTGGAATCACCCGCAATGGGGGGTGTAAATGAATGTATAATTACATCATCACCATGAAATGTAAATTAAGATGCATTTGTACATCTTTTTTTACATCTCCTCCGGGTGGGACCATCTGAGCAAAGGAGAGGAAAAATGGAGAAAAGTCGGCGTAAAAAGGTGGGACCCATGGCTACAGTTATTGCTAGAAAAAAATTCATATGCGGTGCAATTTTTTGGTTGTCATCTTCCCCCCCCCCCCCCCCCCTAGCGGCTTGAATTTTCAAAAAGAGGAAACAGCCAACATTTAAATCAAGTCTAGCAGCTTTAATTTTTGAAAAACATGCCAATAGCAAACGGCTTGAATTTTTGGATTAAATCATATCTTCTCTGAATTTAAATATTTTTAGGTCTATTTGTTTGAAAAAATAAAATTAACCTAATACAAAAAAAAAAGTTAACACAAAAAATGAATTAAGACAAACAAATCAATTATGCATCTTTAGATTTACATCGTTCCCATTTGAGACAAAAAACGTATTTACACCCCCCGAATGTGTAAAGAGGATGTAAAAGTGGCTTTACACCCCCAAATTTACACATTCCCACTGTGGATGCTCTACTCTTAATCGTTGGATTAAATTAGTTAGTTTGATTTGACGGTTAAAAGATTGGATGTCATATATATATGCTTTTGAGCTCTGTCTTTTGGGCCAGGTTGTCGCCATGGGCTGATTTGTAGGTCTTTGCAACTTGCAAGGGACGATTAGTCGGAAGTCCACTGTCTTGTCTTATGCTACAAAAATGAATGGCATTGGATGCCCGGCAAAAATCTGGCCGAAATCTAATCCACGCCCACAAAAAACAAAAAACATAAACCTGACTTTTCTTCTTCTTCTTCTTCTTTGTTTTATATTTGGATCTAGAACCTAAAATGGGTTACAGAAGCCAATGAGGTAGAGCTCTCCACCTCCGAGTTTCAAAATCTCAGACACACAATAAATATTTGTGTAAACTACCATCCTCCAATCGCTTATACTAAAAATAACAAAAGATTACAGAAAGTACATAGATTTGTCATTGTAGATTGTTCCTAAATCTAAAATTCTTCTTTATTATCACTTAAAGAGAATTAAATAATTATAATCCTATATTTCCTTGTGGCTGTAAAGACATTAACCCTCCTCTCATGCAATAGAATTTTAACAAATTATGTTGCAGCAACAAAATCATGTTTTACGTTCTATTTTCTGGTTTTTCTTGTTTCTTATGAAGCGACATGATCCTAGATATCATGGATGACCTATTCATGGTTTAAACCAAGACTCTGGTCGCTAAGCGTTTGTTTGTACGGTCATATTTTAAAGTCGTATATATCATTATTGCTTAAAAAATAATACTTGAGAGAGAAAGAGGGGAAAAAAACAGCTAAATCGGAAATGATAAAAAACACTTTTGATACGAATGTGTTTTTACAGAAATAATCATTGAAAGATGATGACCTAAAATCTAGGCGGTTCGGATGTGCAAAATACATTATGTATAATCCTAAAACAAATATGTATAGATTTCTTACGACAAGGAACATCCTTTCCATGGAAAAACTGACATACGTGTGTGGTGTTTTTTTTTCTTGGGAAAGGAATAATGATCACTTAAATTTGGAGAAAAATGAATGAACAAAGTCAAGTGGCGGTTCATGCGTGTTTCTGACTAAACGTGTATACTATTTCAGTTTGCGGGGACACAAGAAACGGACGAAGCAACGTTGTTTGGACTTCGGGGACTTTGCTGTGGCTGAATTCCTCCATTTTGCACGTGGAAGACCACATTCTTAGCACATAATGATAAGAAAGCAAATAATCAAGTATTTTCACACCTTGGAATTTCCAAGAGCTTTTCTTTTGCAAAACTCAATTTAGCTTGTATGATTTTATGGCGAAATACAAAGGTCAAAGATTATTGTTATCGACATCTCATCGACATCAACACTAAATTCTCCTGCATACAAGTGTATATGAAGTAGGTAAAGTTCATAAAAATTTCTCACTTAGTCACCCAAAAGGTAATTTGATTGATGGGTTGATAACCAAAGAATTTGCCGCACCGCCCTTTTAATTATGAAGAAATTCTTCAACTTGGCAGGTGGATTACATCAATCTTAATACAAAAATCTTTCTCGTTTGTGTGTATGGGCGAATATGTGATGTAATCCACTCATCAGATTAAAGAATTTCTCCTTATACATGTGTACGTATATTTGACTCGATTAATTCGTGCTTGTGCATACATATGTATGTATTTTTTGATGCTTGCCTACTTTGTTTACAACACCAACCAATCAAAAAATATATATTTTGTTTTTGTAGGCGGCTTATGCATGGAATATGTATAGTATTTTACTTTTGGAAATGATTTATATATGCGTGATAGTAACTTCACATGCATGATGACGATGATGTAAATCTTTTCAACTAGGGAATTTCCCTTCTCGATGCATTCCAATCATTCACATTAGTTGATCTATAAACATATCTCATATTTAGACCATTATTTAAAAATCTTGGGAGAAAACATGATTTTTAATGATCAATCTGTTCAATGACGACGTTTAGTTTTTATTTTGCTGAAGGAGTTAGATTATGATTTAAGATCTCTTTTGAACATGAACCATAACTTATGTGTTTTTGAATAAAAAGAAAAATGTGCATCAAACTTTACTTTTTTATTAATTATTTACAATGAACTTTTAGATAATTAAAAAGTTAATATGAATTACGTCTCACCATTAATTACCAACAAATACTATTCTCCACTTCTGAAAAATCTCAAGATTCATACAATCCAAGAAACATATATAATACATGAACGTACAGTGTGAGAAGAAACTTATGGTAATTTGTTACAAAGGAAATATCAAGAGATGTACTTCAAACTTTGCCCTTACATGTGAAGGTACTCTCTACCACTTGAAGCTACAAGTCTAACACAACAAGATTTGGCATTTTGTCCACAACTCTAATACAAAAAGTAATACAACTATCTTATAACTTGGTTAAACTCTACAAATCATCAATTCCATTTTGAGTGAAACTAATCTTCTCCTTATTTTCTTCCTTAAAGCCAATTATTATTGATCATCAATTGTTCCAAATCCCAAAGTGCTTCATTATCAATGGCCATTGGCAAGGTTCCAGTTTCACCTGCAGGTTGAGAGGGTGGTTGAGGGCCATGATGTTCTCCTGAGGATGAACTCTCTGGTGAGCTTGAGTTTCTTCTCTGATCACTACCCATGAGGGGGTTCCTGCTATGTGATGTTGAACCTTGATCCTGATGACCTGCACCTTCATGAGCAGCAGCCGTTTGATTCAAATTCAAACTAGGGTTTCTCATGATCTCCACCCCTAGAGGTCGTCTGTCGAATGCCCTCAGGCATTTTGATTTCTTGTACACTCGGCACAAACTGAATTCTTGCCTCAACTGCACGCATGCCAACATAAATTAATAAATCTAGAGCAACAACATAATTAAGTTTATGAAGTTTTAATTTGGTAGATATTTCATTAACAACATAACAAAGAAATTTCGAACTTCCTATTAATTACAAAACTATCATCGATTTCTTAAAACAAACACAACCCCAAAACCTCATAAAAAAACCTCAAATTGATATATAACTAGCGCTAAGAATTGGTATATAACTATTTCTCTCTCTTATGTACATGCAATTTGATAGATGCCGTGCGCCGTCAACTACCAGGCTTTAGTAAAAACATTGTGGTCCAAGCCGTACCCACTAACATACATATATCAAGTCTTTTCGAGCTTTTATGATACGCAAATTAAATGTAAGGTTTGATCTTGTGTGCTCAAAATTATTAAGAATTATTTGACAAGTTATATGATATCTAGGTTTCGAAAACAAATGAAGTAATTTTGGAGATATATGATTAATTAGTACCGTAGGAGCAGAAGGGGTGTTTGATGATGAAGAGGCAATCAATGGTTGATTTTGATCTGCATGATGAGCTTCAATGGCTTTATATTCATTCATCTTCCACTCGGTTTTCCTTCCATTAGGAGCTCTACCGTTGTAGAAAACCATGGTTCTTTTGAGGCCGATGGCTCGATTGGAATTGGAAGAGTAAACAAAACTCGGTGACCCAGTTGCTTTCCAATACCCAGTTGTTGTGAGTCGCCTCGGTCTCCCTCCTCGAGCTTCACTCTCTTGTCTTGGGATGAAGAAGAACCACTGCTCTGGATCTCCATGGCAGGCATCTCCCGAAAACTCTATAAATTCATTACATAACCCAACTAATTAATTGAAGTATAAACAAAACAGAAATACAAGTTAATTGAAGTCATGACATTGCAATGAACTATAATATGAGGAGTAATTCCATAAGCGACCTCCATTATTTTTTTCATGTTATTAAAATGATGCAACCTATCCTATATATACACCTCAAAAAGAAGATAATGCACCAGATAGAAGAGAGAGAAGTTTAATTACGTGGGAGGTCCCATGGATTATACTCGTATATGTAAAGAACAGGTATGATTCGGTCCATGACTCGGTTCAAGTCCTCCCTCCTCCCTTCCAGTTTGTTCTGCAAATAAAACGAAACCAGCTCCTCCTCTGTTGGGTAGAATCTAAACCCTGGTGGCAAATCCGCCATCTGATCTCTCTCTCTCTCTCTCTCTCTCTCTCAAATTGTTATGTATTGTGCTTAATTTGATTTTCACTTACGTACAAGAGGCTCATTATATATAGGATATGAATTGAAGTTAGGCAAATGAGCCAAAGGTTATCAAAAGAAGCCGAGTGAAAGGAGAAAGGAGGGACAGTTTTGAGTTGCTTGGAAATTTCTACGCGCTTGTATGAGAAAATATTCTCTCTCCTTCAGCTTGACTTCAAATCGGTCAAAAGATATATCCCTTGTGTGACAGTCTAAGGCTCTTTCTCTACACCCGCTGTTGTATAATTTGGTTTACTATATTTTTCTTCAACCAATAATATGTTAACATTCGCAGATTAATTCATGTGCAGTTATTTTTTCATAAATAATTTAGCAGCATAAAATATCCAAGGATCTTTCCAAGACTGAATTATATAAACTTTACCCGACTAATATATCCAACTACAAGGATATTTTATACAATTTTATTTATTTATTTTTAGAACTATTAGATCAATATCCTTGTGATTGTAATTGTAAAGATAAAACTTAATGCATCACATTGTAAATAAAACAACCCTTCTAGTTGAGCTAAGGAGAGCTCAATTGAAATATACACAAATTTATGTGGGTGTTTATCTATATATTTAGTAGAAAATAAGGAAATATAAGTATTATTAGCACCCAAAAAAATCCATCATGCACTCCTTCCTCCTTTATCATTCTCATTAGAGAGAAGTGCATGATGACTATTTTGAAGTGCCAAGCAGCTGTCAATATAATTTATTTCAACTGAGCTGTGAAAAGACAAACGACTTTAGATGGAGAGATAAAACAAGTGAAAATTCAACGAAGTGTGAAAGCTTTTACCTTTGTATTCTCGTGTTTCTTGACAAGACTTTCATATTTTCAAATTTACCGTAAAAATGAGAATAATAGGTCTTGGTTGGTTTCTAAACTAATGTCCAAAATTCAATTAATTTTGTAAGATATTTTAGATGGGGAGCCGAAATGTAATGAAGACTCAAAGTGGAAAGTTGACGAAGTGAGAAACCTTTGCAGTGTTTCCATTACAAGTCTTTCCCGTATTTTTCAATTTTAACGTAACAATGAAACCTAGGAAAATAACTTTTGGTTCTTTCTAAACTTAAGTACAAAATTGAATTGTTTTTCTAAGTGTATTCTCCATTACAAGAAAAATGCCTATTTTGCGACAAGTATATATTTACAACAGTCGACGCAGTTCACGAATCACGTAAATATATGTAATTTTGCACGCTGGTGATTCGTGCCAGCATAATTGTAACACCTTAATTAGTAACATCACGAAAATACCATGAAACTTAGCCCCAAATTTTCTATGTTTGTAATTGTGTAAATAGTTTAGGAGTTATCGTAGTAATGTGTCTTTAAATTTGACCACAGTTTTCTTTTGGAGTTGCCGTACTAATAGTGTAAATAGGATTGGAGTTGGGAACTTGATCCCAACAAGATATATAGAGTGAGGCTACCTTACAATTTTGGTTTGGTGGTTGTCGTCAGTTTATAGTAGCCTTTGATTGTTCTGTTTTCTCTGAAAAGTTAATAAATCTAGTAGTTCTTTGAAAAATTAGAACTGATTTCATTTAGAGCTAAAGCACTTGGGTTTGTTAAGGTTGTTTTTATTATTACAATTAGTATTCATGAATTTGTTTTTTTTTTAGACAAGACAATTAGAATCTTCCTAATTTGTCTTTCTTATTGAAGATTCAGAGATTTCAATAAAGAATTGTTTGTGTGAACGATAGCTGTGGTTTTCATTGATATAAAAAGCTTAAATTTAGAAGGTCAAATTGCCTATCTCCCACAACTTTATGCTTATACAAATATTATTTTCTAAATTTGATTGGTAGGTATTATTTCTTCTTTCTTCTTGGATAAAAAATAAAAAAGTATGGACAAGAGTTGGATAAATATACGTGATCAAACATCTATGCAATATTTCACTGGAGTTGAGAATTTTTTAGATTTTGCATTTTCTAAAAATATGGATGGTACAAGGATTTATTGTCCATGCAAGAAATGTCACAACCATTGTTTGTTCATAAGGGATGTAGTAGGAGGGCATGGGTTTATGTCCAAGTAAAAAAATTGGACTCAACATGGGGAACTGGAAACATATTGCATGTTTCCTTTGATCATGAGTGGAAGCCAGTTAAAGCGAATGCATCATTGTTTAGTTCATAACTTGGAATCATATCACTGTTTAGTTCATAACTTGGAATCATATCACGAAATGGAAAAAAAATTCCTAACATATCTTACAAAACCTAACTATATTTGTGATAATGTATGTGTATTGATGAGTGTTTTTTTTTTTTGGGTGGAATTGATGAGTTTGATTGATAATTAAAATGTTATAATTGTAGGATAATAGAGATGCCCCTAAGGCATATAGAACAAAGAAGAAGAAAAATGATGAAGATGAAGTTTTTGATGAGGATAGTGCTGATATTATTGTAAGTTTGAATATAAAGTTGTTGTTTTGAAATTTTATCTTTTAGCCAATGAACTAATTTGCAAGTGTGATTTTGTAGAATCAATTCAACAAATGTTTGAAAGAAATGGAAGAAGATGAACAAGATGAGTCATTTAGAGAGGAGATATTTACTAAAGTGATGCACATGTTGGTTAAATGAAGTCAGCTCACAACTCAGTCAAGTGATAACTCATGTTGGTTTCCAAACCACCCCAGACGAAAGCGGAAGCGGACATGTACATTATATTTAATGTATTTCTCTTATTAAAGAATAAATACTGTTAAAATTTAAGTGATCTTAGTTTTTATGTAACTTTGAAATATTTTATATTTGATGTCATCAATAGATTCTGGATGCCTCAAGTATGCACTGAAGAAGACTTAGTGTTAATAGCAAGCTGCACTTTTTAATACAAGATAATGATGACTCCTTCAAGTTTTTAATTTTAATACTTTTGAATCTATAATATTTTGTTTTATATATAGAGATGGTATTTGTTTACATATGACTTGAGATTTGAGATGTCTTTTATTGCAACATGACAAAAAACGTTGCGATGTCGTCGCTAATGGGTATTTACACACTTTTTTTTCTTTATGTGATGGACTTTGCATGTAGCTAATGTTTTTGTATTTCACAACCAAATACAATCTAAGGTCATCTTTTGTTTTTTTGAGTACTAGTGATTTGTGGATGGGGGTTCACATAAATATTTATTGGGTGTTTAGGGTTTCAAACCTTTGACCACATGGATGAAGGTGAAAGAACTCAATTATGGACAAGTCGTCTTTTATTTTGCAACGCAAAAACATTTTGGCAAAACCGTAACCAATGGGCTCTAATTGTAGTTTCTCTATTAATTAACAAACTATTGAATCTCTAGCTAGCCCCCTATACATGCATCTCTTACTCGAAAATTAAAATAAATTTGGTGTAAATCTTGTACTTCAAGGTCTTTATAACCACACTCATCACCCTTTAAAGCCACATAAGCTTCGATCAAGATTGAACAACAGAACAACATGATATACTGTAAAAGCTTAGATTTTACCATGTTTATTCAATGTCCCTGATTTGACTGCCAAGGTCTAATTATAATCACTGTCATGAACACATTTCTGTGCGCAGCTTCTTTAAGCTAGCAATGCTGCTCAATGTCATTCATGTATTTCAAACATAATAACAAATAATAAAAGAAAATTTTAAGATGAAATTAACTTAATTTGAACCAAACAGTACCAACATCCATCGAAAACTGCAAAAAATAAACCACTGTTTAAACTTGAAGTAAAATGAGCTCCCACTGATTTAGGCATCCATATCACTTTCAGTCCCATACTTGAAACATGTCTATGGAAAACAGCATTTTGTATTCCTTTAGTAAGTGGATCTGTAATCATCTGATCTGTTCCTATGTGATCTATGGTGGTGTATCCTTGACTGATCTTTTCTTTTACAATTATAAACTTTACGTCCAGCAGCCTTGAACCTCTTGTTCTTTTGTTTCCCTTAGCAAAAGTCACTGCTGCACTATTATCATTCCATAGCTGAATAGGTCTGTGAATTGATTCTACCACACTTAAACTAATGATGAAATTCCTCAACCACATAGCTTGTGAAGTGGCTTCATAACATGCTAGGAATTCAGCAAGCATTGTGGATCCAGTTGTGAGAGGCTGTTTTATGCTCCTCCATGAAACTGCAGCTCCTCCAAACATAAACACAAAACCAGATGTTGATTTTAGTGTGTCTTGACATCCTGCAAAGTCTGCATCTGCGAATCCTTGTAATTCCAAGTTCTCACTTCTCCTAAATACCAGCTTGTAATCCTTTGTTCTTTGTAGGTATCTCATAACTTTCTTCCCTGCAACCCAATGCGCTTGTCCAGGATTAGACTGAAACCTTCCTAACATGCTGACTGCAAAGGCCAGATCAGGTCTTGTACAGACTTGCGCATACATTAGGCTCCCTACTAGTGAAGCATAAGGTTTGTCAGCCATTTCCAGCTTTTCCTGTTCAGTTTTAGGTGCATGCTCAGTGCTTAATTTATCTCCTCTTGCGATGGGAACATCACGTCTCACAATCCTGCATATTGAACCTTTTTAGCACCTTCTCTATGTAAGATTTCTGTGATAGCCCAAGTAATCCTTTCTCTCGATTTCTACTTATATCTATGCCCAAAACATAGCTTGCTTCTGCCATATCAGTCATTTCAAAGTGTTTGAACAGAAAACTTTTACAATCATGCAGCATAGTGAGGTTTGTGCAAGCCAATAAAATGTCATCTACATATAGAACCAAAATAATGAATTGTCTCCCACTGATCTTCATGTATATACACTCATCCAATGCGTTTTTCTGTGAATCCATATGCTTTTACTACCTTGTTAAATTTCAAATACCATTGTCTTGATGCTTGCTTTAATCCATAAATTGATTTGCATAATTTGCAGACCAAATTCTTCTCCTTTTCTTGAATGAAGCCTTCAGGTTGCATCATATAAATCTCTTCTTCAAGGTCTCCATTTAAGAATGCAGTCTTAACATCCATCTGATGCAAATGTAAATCAAATTGTGCCACAAGAGCCATGATTATTCTCAATGAATCTTTGGTTGAGACTGGTGAAAAAGTCTCATTATAGTCAATTCCTTCTTTTTGTGTGAACCCTTTGGCAACCAATCTTGCCTTGTATCTATCCACCTGCCCTTTTGAGTTTCTCTTTGTCTTAAATACCCATTTACAACCTATTGGTTTGCAACCTTGAAGTAAGGTTACAAGCTTCCAAACTTCATTCTTTTCCATTGAATTCAACTCTGATTTCATGGTTGTCCACCAGTTTTCACTCTTTTCACTCATCATGGCTTGTTTGAATGTCATGGGATCTTCTGTTCTATTTATGTCATGTTCAGCTCCTTGCAGGTACACAAAATTATAATCTATCAATGCTGACCTTCTTACTCTATTTGATCTTCTTAATTCTGTGTTCTGTTGCATTTCTGTATCTTCATTTATTTGAGTTATGTTCTGAATTTTCTGCGGCTTGTTCGAAATATTTTCTATCTGCATTGGTTCTGCATTTTCAGTTTGATCTGACTGTGTCCTCAATATGATCCGGTTGTAAGTTGTCTAGATTTGT
Organism: Prunus fruticosa; assembly: GCA_018703695.1. Lineage (NCBI taxonomy): Eukaryota > Viridiplantae > Streptophyta > Magnoliopsida > Rosales > Rosaceae > Prunus > Prunus fruticosa. The sequence continues at coordinate 22,894,683 of CM031923.1, forward strand.
TTGAGGCAATCTAACAGCTTCTGCAGAATTCTGTGCTATCAAACCAGAATTTCTGTGTTATCAAACCATCTGCAGGTAATCTCATCAAAACTGAAATTTTCTTCTGGAGTTTTCTCTCCATCAGTTTCGATGAATATTGCTCTTGATGTCTCTATGAATCTCATGGTGTGATGAGGGCAGGAGAACCTGTAACCTTTGGTTCTCTCAGGGTAGCCTATAAAATAACAGCTTATGGTTTTGGGATCTAGTTTCTTTTCTGCAGGATTATAAGGCTTGGCTTCTGCTCTACAACCCCAAGTTCTTAGATGTTTTAGGCTAGGTTTTCTTCCATTCCAAATCTCATCAGGGATCTGATTTATGCTCTTGGTTGGAACTCTATTTAGAATGTAATTTGCTGTTTTCAAAGCTTCTCCCCAGAGGAATATTGGTAAGTTTGTACAGCTCAACATGCTTCTTATCATGTCTTTCAATGTTCTATTCCTTCTTTCTGAAATTCCATTTTGTTGAGGGGTACCTGGATTTGTGTATTGAGCTATAATTCCTTCTTGCTGCAAGAATTTTGCAAAGGCTCCAGGATTTCTTCCAGTCTCATCAAACCTTCCATAGTATTCTCCACCCTATCCGATCGAACTACTTTAATTTTGAGGTTCAGTTGATTTTCTACTTCAGCCTTGTAAATTTTGAACATGTCTAAGGCACTTGATTTTTCTTTTATGAGATAGACATGTCCAAACCTTGAAAAATCGTCTGTAAAGGTTATGAAGTAGATAAATCCTTCATGAGTTGGGTTGGGGAAGGGACCACAGATGTCGGTATGAATGAGTTCTAAGATACCTTTGCTTCCTATTGCTCCATTTTTCCTTAAATTCGTCAATTTCCCTTTGACATACTCTATGCATATTTCATTTTGATTATCATGATTCATTGGTGGCAAGATTGATTCTTTGCATAGTTGATTAATCCTTTCTTTCGAGATGTGACCAAGTCTTTTATGTCATAATTCATAGGAGATGTCATTGCACATTTTGGTTTGCACAGTGTTAACTTCCATTTCAGTTCTTTTGCAATTTAATTGAAACATTCCATCAATGAGCCTTGCTTTGCCAAATAACTCTTTATTCTTGAAAATAGAACAACCAGTGCCATCAAAATTCAAATTGAATTTTGATTTTACAAGCCTAGTAACTGAAATTAAACTCTTCTTCATAGAAGGAATATAAACTACTTCATCTAACTCCAAAACAAAACCAAACTCTAATTCAATTCTAACTGTTCCTATGAATTCTACTTGAACTTTTTCTCCATTGCCAACGAACACCTTTACTTCATCTTTGCTTGGCAACCTCTTCCTTATGAATCCCTGCAAAGAGTTAGCTACATGAATAGAAACACCACTGTCTAGCCACCATGAATCATGTGAGTAATCAACCAAATTAGATTTGAAACAAACTAGAATCTGTTCATTTTTACCTTTGTTTTTCTGTTTATCCAGCCACTTTTTGTACTTTCTGCATTCTTTCTTCATGTGTCCTGCTTTCTTGCAGAAAAAACATTTCATTCCAGTCGATGGTTTCAGATATTTTTCATGCTGCTGCCCTTTTCTTTTCCAGCTATTGCATTGTGCCTATTTTCCTTTCTCTCCTTGGTCTGAACCATGTTCACCATTTTTGCTCCTCTTTCCCTTATGATATTGTGTTCTTGTTGAACACATATAGTGATCAGATCATTCAATGTCCAGCATTCCCTCTGAGCAATGTAGGTTTCTCTAAGAGACTTGAAATCCTTTGGCAATGAGTTCAAAGCGAAGTGTACCATCATGTCCTCATCAACTGTCATTTTCAGTTCCTGCAATTTGGTTCCTACATCGATCATGTTCAGAATATGTGCCCTCACATAGCCTTGTCCATCATACTTCATGTCGATCAACTTGTTTAGCAAAGTGCTTTTGAGTGCCTTTTCAGATTCCTTAAACCTCTGTGCAATTGCTTCATAGTACTGCTTAGCATTTTCTGACTTAGGAATGCTACCCTTGACTGATGATGCCATAGCCCTTTGCATAATCAATATAGCCATCTTATTTGCTTTATTCCACCTAGAAAATTTTGCCTTGGTTTCTGCTGAAGCATCTCCAGGAGGTTCTTGAGGAGAGTTTTCTGTGAGAACAAAATCGTAGTCCAGGAAGCCAAGAGATATTTCCAGACCCCTTCCATCTCAGGTAGTTTGATCCGGTCAGAGTTTCGATGGTGTTGTGGTTCACTGTAAGGATTTTATAAATCATATAAAAACTGTCCCCAAAACTTTACTTAAATATGTCAGTTATACCTGTGGGTTTAAAAAGCCATATTCCAAAATCCCAAACAGCAAACTGCACAAAACTTCCTGCGCAAGAGAATTCACATTGTGGATGTAGAAAAATCCTGCTAGTTTGTGTAGTCTGCTGCTAGATTGTTCCACCAATATCGTTATCAATCTATAAATTCTCATCTGTGGATGGAGAAAGTATAGAAGGCTACTTATATTGATGCAATTTTTGATCAATCTGTCGTCTCAAGATCTCTCATACAAACTGAGCAGCTGTGGCTTGCCCAATTTGCACAGGAGATCCCAAAACTTGATCAAAAAACTTTGTATGATCGACCAGTGATACCATGTGCCCTGGATCATACTTAAAAGATAAAATATGCATGCTATTGAAAAATTTCATGTTGCAGCTTTATCAAATAACAGAAAATTTATATACAGATTTGTTGAAACATGGATTAGATTAAGAAACAAAACCTAGAGCTCTGATACCACATGTAAATCTATACTAGGTCTTTATAACTTAACACTAACCTTGTTCAGACATCTTGATTTCTGAAGGGATTGGCTTAGCTTCTGAGAGGATCTTCTTCTCTATGCAACACCGTAGGCTATTTCTCTTGATGGGGTGAGAGCTGAATTGAGCGTATATAGTTGCTAGAGAAGGGACCTCTTTATATAGATGCATTACTCGAAAGCCTAGCCCATCAAGGAGCTGTCGAGTAATCTGTTTGCATTAGGAGTGGTTTGTTCAATCCATATAGGATTAGGAATTCTATTACTCTTGTATTTCAATTAGAATAACTTCTGTACAAGAGTAATTTGATAAGTCTGAGTCTATCTCCTAATCATGCCAACCTCTCGATTCCTCATTAGATTAGAAGACCACATTTACGTGGTTAAGACAAAAGATTGTCTTACATTTGGAACCACAAAAAAGAAGTTTGTGGATTATAGTGGCCATATGCTAGCTAGTTCTTTGAAATTTCACTATGAACTTCCTTGGTTTTTTTGCATAGAAATAGAGAATTTTGTACAAATCAATTTTTTGTCATCTAGCAAACTAACAAAGAATTCAAGATCGTCAACGTCAGGTTCTCCTCCTTCCTCGCTCGACTTGTACATTATATTTAATGTATTTCTCTTATTAAAGAATAAATACTATTAAAATTTAAGGGATCTTAGTTTTGATGTAACTCTGAAATATTTTATATTTGATGTAAATAGATTCTAGATGCCTCAAGTATGCAGTGAAGAATACTTAGTGTTAATAGCGAGCTGCAGCCTAATTTAAACTCGGAGACATAGAAGCAATTATTTTCATTATAAGGTTAGATAAACATCTTCCAAATAAAATTAAAATATATTTGTTTTCCATTAATTTATTTATTTTTTGTCACTATTTTCAGGTTGGGGGTGAATGTGAAATACAAGATAATGATGGCTCATTCAAGTTTTTAATTTTAATACTTTTGAATCCGTAATATTTTGTTTTATATATGGAGATGATATTGTTTACATATGACTTGAGATTTGAGATGCCTTTTATTGCGATGCGACAAAAAATGTTGTGATGTCGTCGCTAATGGGTATTTACACACTTTTTTTTCTTTTTGTGACGGACTTTGCATGTCGCTAATGTTTCTGTATTTCACAACCAAACTCAATCTAAGGTCATCTTTTATTTTTTTGAGTACAAGTGATTTGCGGATGGGGGTTCACATAAATATTTATTAGGTGTCTAGAGGTTTCAAACCTCTAACCACATGGATGGAGGTCAAAGAACTAAACCAACTAAGTTATACCCCATTAACATTTCGTCTTTTATTTTGCAACTCCAAAACATTTTGCAGAACTGTAACCAACGGGCTCTAATTGTAGTTTCTCTATTAATTAACAAACTATTGAATCTCTAGCTAGCCCCCTATATATGCATCTCTTACTCGAAAATTAAAATAAATTTGGAACCACAAAAAAGAAGTTTGTGGATTACAGTGGCCATATGCTAGCTAGTTCTTTGAAATTTCACTATGAACTTCCTTGGTTTCTTTTGCATAGAAATTGAGAATTTTGTACAAATCAATTTTTTGTCATCTAGCAAACTGACAGAGAATTCAAGATCGTCAACGTCAGGTCCTCCTCCTTCCTCACTGGACTCGGCCTACAAGTTATTGGCAATTTGGCATGGCATGCAAGTAACTGGCGATGCATATATACAAAGAGAAATGGAACAAGTACTATACGAATAATCCTTTTAAAAAATAATTGCTAAGATAAGTAATAATAATAAGTTGGTCTCAAGTCTTACAAAATTTGAAGATAATAGCGTTATACCTACACCGAAGTCTTGTGTTCGATTATCTCTCCCCATAATCGAAAAAATTGAATTTAATTTGAGAATTTATTTAACTAGCATGAAGAATGTCATATACTTGTCGTATATATATATTTTTAAATATTGTATTTGCATGAATAGCTATAAATTCACATAACTTATGCCTTTTTCTTTTTATATGGTTTTGTTTGCTAACTAAATTAAAGATCTTTATCGCTATATATATATATATATGTAGAGAGAGAGAGAGAGAGAGAGAGAGAGAGAGAGAGAGAGAGAGAGAGTAATACTTAAGTTGTAATGTCATACTATAAATACGAAGCATATACATTTAGATAAAAGGCACAACAAAACTTTAGTCTGATTTTAGTGCCCCCCACCACCCACCCAAACCAACACTTGGCCTTCTCCCCTCCCTCCTCGCAGCGCATGAGGCAGCAGCCAGCTACAATCCATAGCCATATACGCCTATAATTAGGGTCACCTTGCCGGCTATAATAATTGAGGCGGCCAACTATGCATGTCATTTTCTTTTTTGAGGTGAATAAATGCATGTCATTTTCTGCATCGCATATCACATATATATATATATATATAATCTCAAAGTAATTTTGAACAAATTATCTAATTATAAGCACCACGTGTACAGATCTATTTCACAAGCACAAGTCTCACAACCCAGTTTTTTTCCACAATGTGGTAGGGCTGTAATTGGAATATGTGGACGGGACGTTACTGGTTTTTATTTGTGTTTTTGGTTTCTTTGATAAAAAAGTCTAAGGCTAGTTTTGAGATGATAATTGTTGCTAGTTTTGAGGTGTGTAATTGAATTCCTTTTCTTTATTTGTTGGCAATGGTCGGTAGGTACGGATTGGAATTGAATAAACAAAACTGAGCTTGACTTGCATAAATACCGTGGACTTGAAAGATGTCAAATCCAACTTTCTTTTCTTTGTTAAGATGTTCAGGGTACTTTCATCGAAATTCTTACTCCAAAAATAACATAAAGCAAGGTATTTCTCTATTTAGAATAATGGAGTTTACGCCTAAAGAAAACAAGAAAGGCAACATTTCCAACATTAATGCGTCGATATAGATCATTACCGCCAATAAAATATATCAATTTATTATTAATATAATTTCGTCCACGTTATTGACGACTCGGTATTTAATTAAAAGCAGAACATCATGCACAAAGACTTTATATAATGTAATATAACAGTTATAACAAACTTGCTATATGGCTCTCTATTTGAGTTTGGTGGCTCTCTACATTTAGAGGGGAGGAGAGAGGAATTGAGGGTTCTCCATTTCTTCTAGTTCTCTCTCCCTAGGCACACACACACACCCCTCTCTCACCTCTTACTTTAATTTTTTTTAATGAACTTTTAATTCGGAGATGAGGAGAGAGAAATAATAAAATATTAACGATTCATCAAAATAGAGAACATGGCTGATATAATGACTTTCTATCTATTTTATCTAAAATTTAAAGACTCTCTTTGATATACTATAACTTGATTAATGATTCATGTAATATTACAACAACAAACAATTCCTACACCATCTATATAAGAATTCAGTTGCAGTTTTTATGCATGCAATCCTTACAAAAAAACGCGGCCCGAAGAAGTTAATGATGATTGACTCGTGGTGGCCAATAAAGATGCAGGCAAAGGCCACCATAATTTACATATGGACTGCTTCAACAAACAAGCTAGATTGATCAATGCATTTTTCACTTTCAAACTGCACAGAAGAAACGCGGTCCAAAGAAGGTTCGTGGTGGCCAATAAAGATGCAGGGAAAGGCGGAATCAATAATTTTTTTTATGGGTAGACTAACTAAAAATTTTAGTTTAAAATCTAATGATTTTATAAATAATAATTAAAAAAAAAACAATCAAAACTATAGCTTACAAGTGGATGTCATTCATTGGTATAAAATAACATAAAAGAAATTTAAAAAGTCTTCAAGAAACACACATGGTGGGTCATATAGGTTTTTTTATCTTCAAAACTTTGCCAAAAGGAAAAAGTTGTTTCTATTGGCCAATATAGATACAGGTTTTTCCATAAAAAGTCACTGGGCCACAGCCCACCCTAATCGTGGCTGTGGTTCCGCCCAGGATTAGAAGAAATATATAGTCAATATTGGTCATAAAGAAGTCAACACAAACACAAACTTGGATCTTGATATATATCTTCTTCTTCTTTTTCCCCGTACAGTTCAAGTTGAAGGCTGCAATGCAAATGTGCAGCGGAAAGAAATCATGCAATTTTTCACGCGCAATGAGATAAAAAGGAAGGAATCCGTATTTGCCTGGAGACCACGCTGAAATGTCTTCATAATTCAGATTACAAAACCAACTGGTCCATTTTATTAATTACTTGATAATGAAAGTTAATGCAAATATTCTTTTGTCTACATTCAAATCACTTGACTACATCACAATAGGAAAGGTCTTGGGTTCATATTCTAGCATTCGTGTAGTGTGTGTGTGAGTTATGTTATCGCTTATCTCAATAAGAAATGTCTTTAAAAAAAATCACTTGACTACTCACAATGTATATAAATTTATTAGGGAGCTGATTTCTCCACTTACACTTCCTTTTGTTTTTTAATATTTTTTAATCAATTTTGTTCTTTCTCTTTCCTATTCTATCCATACCTTACATTAATTTCTTGTTTACTTCACTTTTATATTATTTCTTTTTCTTTACACTTAATTTTCCAACTTACACTCAATTTTCAGTATTAAAGGGGAAAAAAAACTTAATTTCTTACTTGATCAAAGGAAAAAAAAACTAAAAATATAGTGCAAGTTGGAAAATTAAGTATAAAGAAAAATAACAAATATAAAAGTGAAGTAAAAAGAAATTAATGTAGGATAAGGGTATAATAGAAAAGAAAAAGAACAAAATTGATTAAAAAGTATTAAAAAACAAAAGGAAGTGTAAGTAGAGAAAAGGGGAGTGGGGAAATAATTATGGAGTGAACGGTCTTTTTTTTGTAAGTTATCGCTTGATTGAGAATTAATCTCCTAAATTATTTTTTCAGAAATTTGAGGACTTGAACTATACAAAAAATAATCAATATAGGATTTAACATTAGATTTTTCGAGATCCATCCAATTTTCCGTCAAAGAATGTCACGTGGTAAGTACGTGAAGGCAAATGAATATAAAAAAAACAAAATGAAAGCATAAAAAAAATACCCCTCCCTCGACCTCCCCAACAAAAGAACAAACCTTGTATATCACAGGGATATCACTATTTTACTATCCCCAACTAGTTTTATTCTGCCACATGTGATAACTGTTCCAATATGTAAGAACGTAATTGATGCAAAACAATGCTATCCCCGTGAGATGCAAGTTTTTAACCCAACTAACCCCTCCCTAATTTCCCTATCCTTATCTTCCCTTCCCCACACCACCCAAACATAGATGCTCATGATTGAGACTCTTTTTAGCCGTGCACGTAACAGGAACAAATAAATATATCAAGTAGCTTGTGATTGAGACTTTTTTTTAGTCGTGCATGTAATAGGAAAATTCAATCCTTGCATCTTCTTTGCTCACACTACATGGTGATTTGTACATAAGACTACTGGTATGTAAGTCGAAGTCCTTTCACACTAAGATTGATTCCTGTGACAAATTACAATTATAATTATGATAAGTAAATAATTTGATTTCCCCTAGAAAATATATTATTAAAATCTACACCGACATCCGGGTATATATATTCAAAATTTTCGATCACAATATGTAAAACGTTGCTAATTAATTTAAAATTTAAGGCTGTAACTTTAACATGAATGTTCTAAACTCTGGTAAATTAATTGTATATATCGTTAAAAAATATTTGGTCATGTGTTTCTCAAGAGTAAAGGAAAACATGCATGTCATGAAATGATGCATGCATTTCTGTTTTCTTTCATTTGTCTTTTCTTCTCTGTACTTTGAAGACTTTGTCTTCACTTTTTTCTCCCGACCATCATCGTTTACTTTGTGGTTAGTTAATGTGAGGACCATCATTATCAGGTCCATTCCCAGAATCAATTCATGAATCTTTATTTGCATGCTTGACCTTTATTTGTTTTATTAATTCATTGTGAACTTTCGAGGGCATTACCACTGCCAGATAGCATCCATCCTCCTTTTCGCGGAAGTGAACATCTCATACCAATTTCTATTTTCTATTTCTATTAAAGGTCACAATTTCGCTGACATGAGGATTCGACAATATAACTCACATTTCAAGGTTGAAACAGTTTGTGAACTGAAGTACCGCATTTACCGACCACATTTTAACCGCATTCTAACCTACCGCAAATTGCGGTTTGTGAACTAATCGTAATTAGCGATGGTCGATGCGGTTCTGTATTATATTTAAAATATATAATATACAGCTCAAGAATAATAAAAAATTAAAAAAGCTAGCCATTTGTTGGGCATGCCCACACGCATGCCTTGCTTTTGCGCCGAGATCAAAGTCTGCTTTTTCTTCTTCTTCTCCCCATCTCTCAGTCTTCTTGTCTCCCTCTCTCTCTCCCTCTCTCTCTCTCTCTCTCTCTCGTTTTTTTCCTACTTCCTCCCCTCTCCGCCGCTTTCCATCTCTCATCTCTCACTCTCTCTTATTTTTCCTTCTTCTTCTCTCTCTCTCTCTCTCTCTCTCTTTTTCTTCCTTCTTCCTCTCTCTGTCTGTTTCCATCTCTTCTCTCCCTCTTTTTTTTTCAGGCCTAGTTAGGGTGGAGGATTTTCTGGGATTGCTTAGCTTGGATTGTTTAGGCCCAAAACGACCCAATCGGTGTATACCGTGTTTTTTACGGACACTCAACCGCAACTCTTCAGCCGGTTTGCGGTTTACATGAAATTTTGCGGTTACCGTACCTACCCATTCTATGGTCCAAGAAAATTGTGATTACCCACCATTATATTTAATCTAAGGATGGAGAAAAAAAACTGATTTAAAAATTATGATGTCATTATCTTTTTACTTTTATTGCATCATAACACTATTTTAGTTATTAAAAATAAATTAAAGAAAAACCCTAGAGATGAGAAACGAAAACACCACCACTATCTTCCGACGGAGATGAACTTGAAACAAAAGAAAGAAAGAAAAAAAATGAGGCAGAACCCACCACCAGGAGCTGCCTTCGATGAACCCTCCTCCGCCTTCTATTAGCAGACCAACCTTCCATGGTCATGTTTCTCCACCCTTCCAAGGCTTTCTTCACCGAAAACCACCACCAGCACCAAGTCCCCTGCTCAATTTGAAAGTCATCGCACTTCCCATACTTCTTCTCATTTGCCCCCTTCCATCACCATTAGTCTTACTCTGCCTCTCAAAGGCTGAGCCCAATTTCTCTCACCAATGTCACCATCAGAGAGGGAAGTGTCATTCTTTTATTTGTATCAATGTATTATGTACGAACAGTTGTATAATAACAAATTATTTTTTTCATGGTATCATTCATGATTAAGTGAGTTTTTAAATTTTTTTTTTATAATAACGAATGTCTAAGGGATAAGTTTACTATTGATAAAAGGAACACGATAAACGGATTAGGTTAGTGTTGAGAGTCACTCGACAAGACTAATTAAATGTGTCCGGTGATGATCAATTATTTTTCAATACTAAATAACACGACACAAACAATTGAGGGCAAAATTTTTCCGAGTCTAATTAGCTAGCCTAATACACAAGGAATTAAAGAGGATGCTGTAAAGGGAGCAATATGCACGAAAACATCATGAAATTTAAGAAATGACATCTATTTGGATGAAATTTAAAATTATAATTTTTGATCTCCAAAGTGTATGCCGAATCTCGGGCTAAATCATAAAATTTTGGGGTGCTGTTTCAAAATTTATCTTCACTGGGCCTCTTGCCTCACACGAATGATAGCTTTTGGGTCTCTGGTCTCAAAACCAAGTTCGTCAAATAGCCTCAAAAGTTTCTCACACCTGGGCTAGCCTCCCTGGGCTAAAGAATATGAACATCAAAACTCAACCTACAGGCCCTCAAATCATTCAGCCCAATACTCCACACACTACAGAGCCTATATAAGCCACCTTAGGTCACTTAACCCGCCTCCTCTGTCTGTTCAGCTACTAGGGTTTTTCTCCGTTCAAAATGTGCAACATTTACAGTGATAGCTCTAAATAGTTTTTGTTATTGTTTTTGGTGGCTCAGAATCCGAACATGGAGTTCTGGATGCTGAGCTCAGTATCGATTTTGCTTCGTTTGTTTTAAAGCGCGGCCCTTAAGATCGCCTTCCTTAGCAACCATGGAAGCGTTTTGAGTCATAGCTGCGCAATAGCAAAACACCATTTAGGAGGGTTTCTTTAGGGTTTTCCTTCTGAACCCTCCTCATTTCCCACCTGGGTTTTTCTTGCTGAGGCATTGCTCTTTTTCCATTTGGGTCCTGGACCTCATTTTCTCATTTTCTGAAACCAAATGGCAAATAGCTTCAATGCTAGTTGCTCATGGTTGTTTCAGTCAATGGGAGCTTCAGGCCCATTGGAAACTGTTCCTTGTAAATGTCTCAGTCTTGGGTGGGTAACATTCTTATCTCATTTTTTGTGTGTAGTTTTTTAATAAATTGATTATAGTTGGAAATGAGCTTGGCAAGAATGATGATTCAATTAGATGTGTGAAAAAGGGAAATCCTTTTTTATGAACTCAACTATTTGAGGCATTTGGATTTGTCTGACTTGCCCGCCATCATTTTCAATCATGTTAGCTTCTTTCTAAGTTGTATATTGGTGCACACCTAAAGTTGGAAATGAGCATTTTGGAGTCAAGTAGTGATCTTTACTGGAAATTGTCTCTTAGTATGCTCGAAGGGGTTAAGATCAAGGCATGTCTCTGTTGTTATTTGATGCATGTGTTATGAAAATGTTGTCCATTGTGATTTATCTTCCCTAAATTTTTTAAGCGAGATTCGTTTCCACTCTAATTTTGTTTTGATTGTTGTGATATGTGATGACTTGTATGATTGCTAAAAACAAGAGAAGTCCATAATTTTTTTTATTTTGGAGCCAAAGAGACTGGGGCTTTTTCAACTCTCTTTAATAAGTGTGTGGAAATGGACATGGCAAGAGTGATGATTCAATTAGATGTGTGAAAAAGGGAAATCCTTTTTTATGAACTCAATTATTTGAGGCATTTGGATTTGTCTGACTTGCCTGCCATAGTTATCTATGTTCATCCTTTCTGAGTGTAGCCCCTTGGGATGTATGTTTGCGTATGTGCAATACTGGACCACAAATTAGCATAACTTTTCATGCTTTATTGGTTCTTTTTTAGGACAAATTTTGAAGTGGGATTTGCTCACAGAATTTCAAAATGGATTGGTTGATTTATGTATAATGGTGCACGATTTGAGAATGCCCTTTTTCGTGTTTCGTTATTCTTACCCATGTTGAAATTTTCTCGATTGATACCTTACTTGGAATATATGTAACCCTCTCTTGCGGTACCTGCTTGCTTTTCATCAACATGGTTGGTGAGGTGGTCATCTTTTTGTGCAGAAATGATGCGTTGCAGATTAGAGTCAAGTACACTTGTTAAGTTTTGGTGGTGCCACAATTGCTCGAAAGAGGCAAAACAAACAGCTGGTACTCCTTTGGCACTTGAGGGAGTTTCTACTTGGATTTGAAGCTTCTCAATCAGCATGAGAGAAGAGAAGACTCATTGTTGTAAAGCATGTGGCTACTGTCAGCCACACCCAGCCAAACCTTTGTAACTATGGATGTTTTTTTGGTTTTTACAAAGCTATGCTCCGACTCTCTTAATGTACGGGGAGGGAAATTGAGTTCTAATGTACGGTTGAGAAATCTAATTTGAGATGGAACAATGTAACTTATGTTGAAGAGATAATGCAGACTTATGTCGACTCTTTTCTGGTAGATGTAAACATCCGTCGATTTGGGCCGTTTTGTTGTGTAGTTTTCTCAAGTGGGTTTTAGATTCAGTAATTCTTTACAATGAGATTGAAACAATTGTGTTGAATGAGATTGAAACTTTTCTTGAATTCATGTCAATTGGTGATTATGAAACTACAGATTCCCAACAGTGATTAAAAGTGATAGTTTGATCTTCATTATCCAGACATTGATTCTTGCAAAGCGAACAGAGGAATTATTAGAAACATGAGCAAGAAGCAGACAGACATAGAACTTTACTTAGCTATCCAGAATCAGCAAATAAAAAACAACAATGGGGGCACTAAACAAAAACAACCCCCAATTTCTTGGCGCATTAATAATAAAAGCCACCAGAATTCTTGATCAACCAACAAAAAAACAAAGCTTGAAATATCAATCAAGAAACCCAGTCTTGCGCCAAATGGCATTCCTGACCTGACGCAAGTCCCTACCTTTGAGCGTCCTCCCCACGCCTTCCAGCACCGAGAACGTGGTCCTCGCCGAAAGCCCCGACCCCCTCGCCACCAGCTCGTGCGGCGGCAGCATCTCGTCGTCTCCGTCGTCATCATCGTCTACGACATCAGCAAGGTCGTCGTTTCCCCGATGCTTCTCCACCGCCCTGGACAGCATGGGAACCTTCATCGGAGCCGAGCTCTGGAACTTTCTCGAAGTCGGCACGGACTGCGACTGCGACTGAGACTGAGAAAATCTCGGAATTGAAGGTATGGGCTTCGACGACGATGATGAAGAGAGCGCGGGCTTCCGGTACAGGACCGGAGCCGGGAGACCTGGCTCCGGGAGGACCGCGAGTATGCCGGAGTTGACCCGGCGCGTCAGACTGAGCCGGGGGTTCTGCGCGTCGCTGGGCTCGGTGAAGTCGGTGGTCCAGAAGACCTCGGCCTCGTTGAGCTCCTCGCCGGCGGCGGCGGAGGAAGGCGGCGAGAATGAGAAGAAGCCGAGGAAGCGATCCGACGACAGCGATCGTTGGTGGCAGAAGCTGGTTGAATCCATTGTTTGTGGATTTTCTTTTCTTTCTTTTTTTGGATAGAGAGGAAAGAAAAAGGAGGAGACTTTTGGTTTTGATGTGGCGGACAGACGCAGAGTGTGGTGGGTGAGGTAAAATAAGAAGAGCAGAGAAAGAGAAGGAAAGTGGGAGGCACCTGAAATTGTTGGAGTGGAGTGGGACCTACGTGAGGGGGAGTTGCTTTCGGAAAGGATGTGGGCGTTAGTTTTGGGGGTTTGGATTTTAGTTTTTTTTTTTTTTTTGGGCGGGTCCCGCAGGCCTTAACGAAGTCGCATCCGAGTCCAATTTTTTCTCCCTAATGGAAAAAATGGATGTTAATGTGTGCCTTGTAATCTAAGGAAATTAGTGTAGGGTTGGAATTACTACTATAGATATAGACTAGTGGTGGTGTGCACGATCGGGTTGGTTTAAATCTGGATTAACTAAATCCCAATCTTTTGGTGAAATCATAATCCTATTACATTTGAGCCTAATAAAATTAACCATGATCCAATCTTAAGACTGTTTTTAGAACGCTTGAGCCTAGTAAAATTATACACAATCTAATCCAGATAGTTTTAGGCCACTAGATAATTAAGTAGGATTATGAATCCTATCCATTTATATAATTCAGCCCATTAATGTAAGGATTTTACATGTATTGAATGTGTAAAATGAATAATAATGACTACAAACACGAGACAAACTCATAAAGAATTTATGCATTTTATTACTACTCAAAAAATTGCAACACAAAAAAGTAAATAAAGACCAATCTACTACCATGTCGTCTTACAGCTAATTTTTTATCTTTGAGACACTATAGGATATTTATAAGATACTTTTACAACGGGCCAATATATCTATAATAAAACTACACCATAGTTAGGTATCGAACTCATCACAATATATATATCGTCCTCTTCAATTATGTAAGTTGAACCAGAAATCAACTCCAATTAATGAGACACAAATACCACTAAATCAAAGGTTAATTTTTGCAGTTGGGTTTGATTTGGTTGAAAATGTTTGTTGCTTCTAAAGCTTAATTATAAATCAAAGTGACGAAACTTGAGAAACTTAATAGGTTCTTACCAATATTCAACACACAGGCCAAAAGAAAAAGTAAAATAAAAAACACTAAAATATACAAAATTACTTCATTCTAAATCACCAAGGAAGAAAAAATACAATACTTTGGTCTTAGTCACTTACGCACCAAGATATCCCAAGTCATTTTCCTTCCTGGTATCGACCGATGGACCACCGGAACAGAGCACTGCGCACACCCGGCGCATTTTAGAAACATACACCTGTCTTCAATTGCAGCTCCAGTTCCAGAGTTCCACCCTTTCGCTCTGTTTGACTCTCCGATTGAAATCTCGCAGAGGCTCGTCTCGTTCCATCTTCTTCATTGACTCCACCTCCCTCAAACCCGCGATGCTCACCACGGTAATTACAAATTTGCCCCTGCTCTCTTTCCTCTTCTTCTATCCCCAAATTGTACAATTGGGTCTTAATTTTGTTGATTTGTTTCCTAATTTGGATTTTCCACTTGCCTTCTTCTTGATTGTGTGGTATGGAGCAGCAGAGAAGTGTATCGGGGTCGTCGCAGAGCCCTAGATCTCCATCCTCGCAGCCGTACCTGTCAGTCTCAGTGACTGATCCTGTGAAATTGGGCAATGGCGTCCAGGCCTATATCTCCTATCGTGTAATCACCAAGGTATTCCGTGATTTTCATTTTCTATTTGTGCTATTAGTCGTAGACTTAATTTGATCAGGGTTAGGGTTTATTGCAGGATGTGTTTCTGTGAGTGGGTTCATTGCGTAATTAACAATAGTTGCATGGTTGTATTGAAATTTGAAGGTGTTTTTTTTTGGACAGAGTCAAAGATAGCTCATATTTATGAGCGTGGGGAAGAGAAAAAAGGGAAAAAAAAACAATCTCCTTCCCTTGTTTTCCCCCTAACCCCCCAACAACCAAAGGGGGGGGGGCAACACAACCAACAAACAAAGGAAGGCCACCCCCCCCCCGGGGGGGGGAGGGCCCCCCCACCCCACGCGCCCGCCCCCCCCCCCCCCCCCCCCCCCCCCCCCCCCCCCAATAAAAGACAACAAAACTACCCCCCCCCCCCCCCCCCCCCCCCCCCCCCGCGGGGCGGGGGGCGGGTCCGGCGCGCGCGGGGGGGGGGGGGGGGGGTGGGGGCAGCCTCCCCCCTGGCGTGGGGTGGCGGCGTGCTGAATCCTTGGACTGCACTTGTTTGACATAGTGGCAGTCACTTCATGTGTTTAGTTCGCTCATGGAAGACAGGATTTGATGCTATGTGCATGCAGTTGATTATCACAGTAGAGAGACTAGGTTGCTGATGAGGAAACCCCAAGTCCAATAACAGATTTTTGAGCCAAATAAGTTCACAAGCAGTCGAGCCATAGCCGGTATTCTGCTTCTGCACTAGAGCGTGCAACCACGCTTTGTTTCTTGCTCTTCCAGGTAACTAGGTTACCTCTACGAAGGTGAGAAGCCAGTGATAGACTTGCGATCGAGAGCGTTCCCCACCCACTCTGTGATATCGGGAGATATGGGTGTGATTATTGTGCTGAGAATTCCTCTACCAATGGAGCCCTTAATGGACGATGATCAATCTTCATGTGGTTCATGCCCGTTATATGCGAGTGATAAAAAATTCCACCAACCAAACAAAACCCAACACCACAAATTCACAACAACCACCCCAACAAAACACCCAAAAAACCCCTTAACCCACCCTAAAAAACCAACAACAAACTTATAAACAACACAACCACAACACCTGTCACAAAACACAACAAAACACCACAAACCCAACCCAAAAAAAAACACACCACAAACCAACCAAACACACCACCACACACCACCAAATAACACACCACAAAACCACACAAAAACCCAACTCACCACAAACAAACCCAAAAACCACAAACACAATAACACACCCCACACACCCACACAACCTAACCACCCAAAAACCCACACCAAACACCCCAACCCACAAAACCAACCCAACACCCCACACCTCCCTAACACAACCCAAAACAACCTCCCAACCCCCACCCGTTAGATTAGCTTCTTAAAGCTTCAAACCAAGAATCAAGAACCCAATAGCAGATCAAGGATACCTGGCATTGTAAGTACATACAAACCCCCACACACCACTCAACACACACACAAACACCAAACAAAACACCCACAAAACCCAAAACACCCCACAAAAAAAACAACAAACCCCCCCCAACCAAAAAACCACCAAACCACACCAACAACACCAAACAACCCAAACCAACCCACCCCACACTCAAAACAACCCCAACCCAAACCCAACCAAAACAACACAAACAAACCCCACCAACCACAAACCACAACACCCCCCCCACCACCACAAACCAATCATCACACCACAACAACAAAACAACCCCCCAACAACCCACCAACCCCAAACAAACCAACCACCCCCCCAACCCCACAAACCAAACCCCCCCCACCACACAAACCCCCCACACAACGGAACCAAAACCACCCCAAACCACCCACACCACACACAACAACCCCCACAACCCCCCCACACCACCCCCAACACCCCAACAACAAACACAACAACCCAACAACAAACAACACCCAAGCAGTTGAAAAAGAATGTAAGATACCTGAATATCTTACCACACCCCCAAAAAACCACACCCTTCGGGGGGAAGGAGGGCCCCCCCCCCCCCCCCCCCCCCCCCCCCCCCCCCCCCCCCCCCCAAAAAACCCCCCCCCCCCCCCCCCCCCCCCCCCCCCCCCCCCCCACCCCCCCCCCCAAAAAAAAAAAAAAAAAAAAAAAAAAAAAAAAAAAAAAAAAACCCCCCCCCCCCAACCCCCCCCAGAAGGAAAAAAAAAGAGAAAAAAGAAAGGGAAGGAAAAAAAACATGCACTGAAAATTGAAAATTATTCAAGCTTTATGTGCCATAGCATTTCCTTGCTAACTAAGATGAAACAAGCTAACAAGAATCTGGATAATGGTTTTGTACGTATGTTTTGGCAGAAGACTTGGGTCTAGTGTTGGTTTATTAATGATGGAAAGATTGATTATTGATTGGATTGGGGACAATGTTGCATTAATCAGTTATTCTTGTTATCAAATGCGTGCAAATGAACTATGTTTTTATTATGGATCTTTTGAGGTTGAGCATGCTGTGAATAACATGCTTGGTGACTTGGGCTGAGCTTGCAATCTCTAAGCGGGCTCTTTAAATCTTATTTTTGTGACTATTGTTGATGTAATCTTATATGCTTGATTATATTCTTGAGTTTTGACATCTCTGTTATGTTTGTATTACTTTTTGAATGAATACTTTTGCTTTGGCAGACAAATTTTACCGAATACCAAGGGCCGGAGAAGATTGTTATTAGACGGTACAGTGATTTTGTTTGGCTACGTGACCGTCTTTTTGAAAAATACAAAGGTGTTTTTATTCCTCCTCTCCCTGAAAAGAGTGCTGTAGGTAACAACATCGCTCTACCCACTTTCTTAGGATTCCTTGGTGTACTAAGTAGAAAATGCCATGTTTACATTTCCGTGAGCATAATTGTTTTCTGCCCCTAAATTATTTTGCTTGCATCATCATGGTACAACTTGACATACCCAGTTGGATAAAACTTGGTTAGTGTTTGAAATTGCCAGTCAAGGCATTGTGGTAGTGCGTAGGTGGTTAGCCCACCCTGTGGGAATTTTTGTTTGTAGGTTTGTAATCAGTGAAATGCTTGGAGTGATTAGGCACCTAAAAAGGTTACCCTTTTTCACTCTTTTACACAAATCTGTTTATTGTGTATTCTAAAGAAGGGCTTAGAGGCAAGAAGTTGAATTCCAGCAGGACACTTCTGCCCAACCCTATTGCATGCAAGGTGCTTTGTGCATTTTTCTTGTTGGCTACATGAACATATTATTTTGGGTTTATGTAAGGATCATGCATTGATGGTTTTCCTAGTCTTTGTAAAATGTGATTAATGAAGTTTTAGTAAGATTATGTTGGAATCATTTTAAATATAACAGGACTAACTTCAGTCTTTCTAATGCAGAAAAGTTCCGTTTCAGTGCTGAATTCATTGAGATGAGGCGTCAAGCATTGGATGTATTTGTTAATCGAATAGCTTCACATCATGAGCTTCAGCAAAGTGAGGATCTGAGAACCTTCTTGCAGGCAGATGAAGAGGTGATGTTTCTAAACTGATGCCTTGAGTTACACAGTTCACTACTATGAAAGTCAATAGGTCACCTGTGTTGGACATCTGAAAAATAGCTGAACTGATTAATTATTGTGCACACACAAACACATACCTCTAATAAGAATTTATATTGTATAATGTGCAAAGGCTTCAGAGTATTTGACATGTTTCTGTAACTTGTTCAGACAATGGAGAGATTAAGGTTTCATGAGACTGGTATCTTTAAGAAGAAGCCGGCAGATTTGATGCAAATCTTCAAGGTAACATAGACGCTGCACAATGTTCCGAAGATGAACAGTTTGCATGAGCTATTCATTAAAAAAAGAAAAGCATTTCATGAGCTATTAAGGAACATTCTGTAACTTCTTCTTATTTTGCATAATTCTCTAGCCGGTACTTCTCATTTTCAATAAATTTAGACAAGTAACCTGGGCACATTGTAAGGTTAATTTTCTGATTCAAGTACTGGAAATCTGTAGAAAATTGTCACTGTCATATTTATGACCTATGTTATAGACATTGTGTAGCCAAATAGAAAAACAGAACATTTATCTGTTGTGGAATATTTGAAGAAGAGATCTCCTCGCAACCTCTGTCTTGAATGCAACATAACACTTTAGCCATCTGAGAGCATTATTTGGATTCTGTAAAGTCAGTTCTGCTTGATGATAAATCCAATTCTTTCAAATTCTTTCAATTTTTTAAATTTTAAAAATTTGCTAAGTCTGTTGTCAAGTGAATCAAAAGGAGCAGTCCTTTATCCACTGCACAATTCATTCCTTGTGCATTTATGATCTCTGTTGGACTGAATAGGCCACTTAAACTAGTACACTTTCCTTTTGGAGTGATGATCTGATTGAGCAATAACAGCACCTGCATGTTTGACAGGATGTACAATCTAAAGTGAGCGATGTTGTTCTTGGAAAGGAAAAGCCAGTGGAAGAGTCAAATCCAGAATATGAGAAGTTGAAACACTACATCTTTGAGCTTGAAAACCACTTGGCTGAAGCCCAGAAGCATGCATACCGTCTTGTAAAGAGGCACAGAGGTAATAACGATGAAGGCTTAACTTTATAGTAGTTATTATTTCTATATCAGGTGCTCACTTCTTTATTCTTAATTAGTACGTGTGTATAGGATAAAATTTGATTTTTTTAAACTATATTTATGCAGAGCTTGGACAGTCTCTCTCAGATTTCGGGAAAGCAGCCAAGCTCCTTGGAGCTTGTGAAGGTAATGCTCTTGGAAAGGCCTTCACTGAGCTTGGGGCAAAGTCAGAGGCATTATCAATCAGACTGCAAAAGGAGGTAGGCTTCAATTGAGAATGCAGCATAAATTAGTGTTCCAGTGTGTACATTTTGTTGAGGTTGCCTCTCTGTGTATATGCCTGGTGTTGACTTTTGTTGTGCATTTTATTTTATTTAAGAGCTTATCATGTTATATTGTAGTATTACTGTTCTTGTATTTCTTTGTAGGCTCACCAACTCTTAATGAATTTTGAAGAACCCTTAAAAGATTATGTTCGCGCTGTGCAATCTATTAAGGTGAGTGCAGTTTGACTTGATTAATGTTTTCAGAATATATCATCTCTCATTGCATTTTTCTCTTTCCCCATTAGATAACACTGTAGATGTATGGTTAAGCTTAAATTTTGATCCTCAATATTTGTTCCTGTGGGAAAATCTAATTCATGGTTACAAATTATTGGTAGAATTTTATTCCTGCCCATTCGGCACTATACTTGTAGAATTTGTTCCCTCCCATTCCGGATAATCTTTATGTCATAAAAGCTGATCCTGGAAAAGTTAAGAAGTGGCTATGAATTATTTGTAGAAATTTTTATTTCCCAACCTATTTTGGCCTTCTGGATAATCTTCATTTGTCATAGTAGCTGCTGATCCTTCCTGCTTTTGTGTGTTGAAACAGGCCACGATAGCTGAGAGAGCAAATGCCTTCAGGCAACAGTGTGAACTTGCTGAAACAATTAAGTTGAGGGAGATAAATCTGTATGCATCTAGCCAACTATTGTGTTTCTCTGCTTGTCTGAATATGCTGTTAGGCTGGCCACTTGTAAATCGAAAGCATAGACAAGTAGCCACTATTAAAAATGGCTGGCCTCTTCTAGTTTTTTCAGTAAACAAAGAAATGATTAAGAATTAAAAATTGCAAAAAAATTGTAGATGACAACCAATTGATTCAACTAGAGTTGGATTTCACTCACCATGTTGATTTAGAGATCATGGTGCTCATTCTTTTCATTAACTGTTTGTTGGTCTGATGATTGGTTTAATCCCTTTTTGTCAATTGGTTTGCAGTGAAAAACTCATGCTAACACGATCAGACAGGGTTGGAGAAGCTGAGCACGAGTACAAGGAGGCAAGTCAGCTGATGCAATCGTATATGATGTACACATTAGGGATCTTCATTATTTGACTAGAATTGGTTTTGTGATGCAGTTGAAGGCTGAGGGTGAAGAAGCGAGTAGAAGATTTGAAACAATGGTGCGACTGATGAATGAAGAGATCGTCCGTTTTCAGGAACAAAAAACAATAGACATGGGGATCGCTTTCCACGAATTTGCCAAAGGACAGGCACGTCTGGCAAATAGTATTGCAGATGCTTGGCGAAGTCTCCTCCCCAAGCTCGAAACTTGTTCCTCTGCATAGCTAATGAATTTCAAACCAGAGCAGTACACTTCACTTGGTTCGTAGAGATGGCAGGGCAGCTCTTGCTTTGTAAAAACTGTCGACCTTCGGGAGTTTGTTCTGCTCTTCTGGTGTTGTACGAGTTGTGGTTTACAAATTTGTTTAAATCCATTTTAACTTATTACCTGTACAAATTCAGAGCTAATTGAAAAGCTTTACTATCTGCTTTGTCATTTGCAGAGCAAACCACTAATAGATTTTCATGTGTACCTCACACATTGGACTTATTTTCACATTTTGCTGTACTTTGAAATGTTGAATTCTCCCTGAGTTGACCTTTGAAATTGAAATCTCGTTACTTAGGGCGTGTTTGAGGATGTTTTTAAAGAAAAATATATTATGTGGGATGTATTTGATTTTTTAATTAAATATTGTGTGTTTTTTGAAGATAATCTAAACAAGTCTAAATTAATCTAATTTACAGACGTATCTCAAATGTAGAAATGCAAGGTGTCATGTATCAAATCATTGTTAACGTCAATTGCACATAGATGGGCTATTTTTTTTACCGTTAATGGAGTGGGGGCCTATACATAAATCAATGGTCAGAAAAATAGGAGTGAGCGCAGTCCGAATTGGATCGGTTTCACGTCAAAACTATGATCGAATCAATTAAAATATAACGGTTTGGATAAAAGTTATAAAGGAAACCGAACCAATCCAAATCAATTTAAGACGGTTTAATTCGGTTTTGATTCGGTTCGGTTTGGACCTAAGCCCAATTCTATTTCTTTTTGCATTTTTTCAACATTATTAGCCCAATTGTAACCAACAAATTCACAACTTATGTCTTACATAAATCATCTTCTAGAGTCGAAACCATCCTAAAGCTCAAAAGGTCATAAAACTTCATATTTCACTAACTAATATAGCTCAATTCAAATATTCATATATAGTTATTAACTAATTAGAGTATTACACATATAAAATAAAATAAAATAAATAAATATACACATAAACGTTCTTAAATACAAAAGCCAAAACCAAATCAAACCAAACCATATACGGTCCAATTTGGTTTGATTTAACTAAGAAAAAGTCAAACAGTTTGAAAATCAAACCGATAATTACGGTTTAATTCGGCCGATTTCATTAGTTGGCCGGATTGATGCCCATCCCTAGTCAGAAATTGCTCCCGGCGTGGCACATAAATTGTAAAATGGTATTGGAGAAGAATGGTTAGGGCAGGTAATTGAAATTAAGATACGTTAAAGATTCGATTAATTCTTGTATGATTGAAAAAAAAAAACCAGAGTTGTAAAAAAAAAAAGTGATGTGGAGGGTGGGGTACGTGGTTCTTTGCTGACGTGGCATGAACTGATTGGAAAGTGTATGAAGCGCTTCTCGCCAACCATTCCCTTCCCGCCTCGTAAAAGAAGATGAAAAGAAGCAAAGCAGCATATCCTGTAAAATTCGTTCTCCTTCCTTCCTCGTTTCTTCCTCCTATCCTACCTACCTCTGAATTCTTACAAAAAAAACAACAACAAAAAACTCTTCATTTACGTACCTTCAGTTCAACTAGCCATGGCCAATGCTGTGACTATGGGAGCGAGGTCACTCCCCTTCCACTCCCCACGTCTCAATTCCCACGTGCCATTCTCTGCCCCTCTCTCACTGGCAGCTTCCACCACCACCACCAGCCACGGCTTCTTCCATAAGCTTAATTTATACTCCGGCCACTGCCTCCGCCCAAATCAAACGACACCGGCCAGGGCGTCGTATGAGGAAAGAAACAGCCTCGTCCCTTCCGACGACGCTGAAGATGGCGTCTTGCTTGGGACCATGAAATTGCCCTCCGATACCGACGTTCCCAGATTCCAGATCTTGCTCTTCCAGGTACTATTTTTGTGTTATGTACTTATCATTTAAAGCGTATACTCTGTCATCAAAGCTGGAATAGCTCAGCTGGTTAGAGCGTGTGGCTGTTAACCACAAGGTCGGAGGTTCGAACCCTCCTTCTAGCGCCTTTTTTCTTTCATTTTTTCATATTTTTGTTGAAAGTAAAAGATGCTGTGTTTTGTTGAACAGTGGGCTAATAGTCTCGCCCAAGGAGCTAACTTGCCTCTCCCTTCGCCTTTAAAGGTACACATTACTCAACAATTCAGTTCTTTTCTTTCATTTTCATTTTAAATTTATGGTCTCTTAGCTATGTTGTAACACCCTAGACTGTGATAGCTTGTTGAGTCCAACATCGGTGAACTACTGGGTCAATCTGAGTCTAATTATTGACTAATCCTTTTGTCTTTGGGTTGTGACATATGTTGGGTGTTTGCATTAATATTTTTGTTGCTAATTGCATGGACACATTGGACAACACAAACATGTTGCTAATGGCATGCGCTTCTTTGGGTTGTGACATATCCCAGCCTCCTTGCAAAATGTAATGGATTGAATAATCTTGTGGGCATTGCAATGGAACAGGTGGACAAAATTGCAGGTGGGACTAGATTGGGTTTTATTACAATTGGGGACGGGGAGACTGAGGTCCTTGTGTACATAGATTGCTTGGTTTTTCCAGCAGATGCTGATTCTGGGCCCATTTTCCGAGCTGTGAGAAATGGACGCTTGAAGGATAAGACGCCTCCTGGTGAGCCAAGAATCATGAGAAGTCTTATGCAGGCTCTTCAGAAGTCGGTTGAAATCGCTAGAGTGTAAACAAGTTTGCCATATATTTGTGATAATATGAGCTTTCTTATGTAATGCAAATATTTGTACTTTTCTTAAGTCCAAATAAATTTGGTCTCAGTGAAAGTTTGGTTTCAGCAAACAGATCATAGTTCTTGTTGCTTGTACATTTTTGTGCCGTTGTGACCGAATGTGCGAACATGTTTGTGAACTCCAAGCAACCCTCTTAAGTTTTAACAACTGTGTCTGCTTCTGCAACATTCAATGCAAAAAAGGACTGGGATTGTCCAGAAACACCATTAAGGTGCTTTTTAACATGCAGACACAACACTAAACTACATTATCTTGTTGAGCTCTGATTTATGTCCTTTGTGCTGCTAGACTACATTATATTTGCTGTTTCTTGGATGTTATATGTTTGACAGGCCAAGGCATTGGGATGATATTGTCTAGGAGCTTATTACTAGGTTATCATTCTCTCAACTTTGTCTTAACTAAACTCATTGGTTTCTTCAAAGCTAAAAAAAAAGGAAGTTGTAATCTTCAAAGCTAAAAAAGGAAGTTGAAGTTGCTATTACACCTATTAAAAAAGGGCACTAAGAAACAAAATTTTATATCCAGTACTTTCCATGTTGGCAGTATACTCAGCTATAAGGTATCTTGAGTTTGAGACTGAATCTCTCAGACTGTCGTTTGGTACACCATTACTTCCCTTTCACCCTTTGTAAGACTTTGACCCTAAATAAGAAATTTCCCTGACTTCTTGATTTGAGACTTAAAGGAAAATGGAGAAACAAGCAACAACAGAAGGATTTTTTGATGATGGACACGAAGAGGGTTACGATGCAGTTGTTGTGGGGTCTGGCTATGGTGGTTCTATTGCTGCTTGTCGGTTGTCTATGGCAGGCGTAAAGGTATGTCTAATTGAGAAAGGCCGGAGATGGGAATCTAAGGACTTTCCAACTGATAGCTCCAAAATCTTGTCTGCTATGAGGATGGAGAACCAGAACCTAGGCATTAGCTTTGGACCAAAAGATGCTTTGTTCCAGGTTATTCTCTCTTCCTCTGTTTCTTTTTCATGCTGTTATCTCATTGTGTTAGAGAGTGCAGCTTGGGCAAAATCTCCACGCTATATTGTCCTTCCTTTTTTCAATTTAAATCCCACTAGTCATGGGGTCTTTATTTCCTTTAATTTCTGATGTTACTTGCTTACTATTGTGTATATACAGATGTTTTTACTACAACTTAGAAACATATACAGTTTTCCCAAAACCTTGCACCTTGCAACTCATATATTAAACGTAAATACAACGTGACTATAGTGTTTTGTTTTGGGATTTGGGAGCTGTCAAACACCATGAACAACTCATATTCAGTGATTACTGGATCTTATAAGGGAATAATATCTCCAGACATTTTGAGTTGATTTTTTAAAATCAATTTATATGACCTTAGGCAGGTCATCTGGAAAAGATTCTAACTCTGTCGCATGGAAGTTAAAACCTATGTGATTACTTAAAATGCATCTATTATGATGAAAATGCAGGTATATGAGCAAAATGATTCTCTAGCAGCAGTTGCCTGTGGGCTTGGTGGAGGTTCACTAGTGAATGCAGGAGTTATGGTTCCAACACCAGTTCGTGCGAGACGGCATCCAAAGTGGCCAAAGGAATGGGAAAGAAATTGGGATAACTGTGAAGCTTCTGCTGCAGCCATGCTGAAAGCACAGAGCATTCCTGTCAAATTTCCAATTGCGAAAGTTATGGAAGAAGTTTCTAATGGAGAGATTGGAGAAACTTTTGATACTTCAGTGAAGCTAAGTGTGAATTTTGACCCTGAAGAACCACTAGCCGATGCAATGGGTACCTGCTTAGCCTGTGGAAACTGTCTTTCTGGATGTCCTTATAATGCCAAAAGTTCTACCGATAAAAATTATCTACGTTCCGCAATCCAGGCATGTCTTATGTTAGACTATATATGTGGAGAAAATAATAATATCCATTAGGATGTAAGAGACGTTTTTGTTTAAGTTTTTAGGTCACCATCTCCACTAAAACCAGTGTTTCTTGTAAGCAGGCAGGATGCGTTGTTAAAACAGAATGCCAAGTGCAGTATGTGGTTAGAAACCTGCATGAAAGCTTCCAATATGAAGGAAAAGTTGGAATAAAAAATAGAAGATGGCTTGTTTACTTTAATGAGATTGACTATATCACCTCTGATTTCGTAATCCTATCAGGTAAGAAACAGTCAAAGTAGGTATCTTCTGGAAATTTTGATCACAGAGATTCTAACAATTTCTAGACTTGGTTTGATCAGCTGGAGTTTTTGGCACAACTAAGATACTCTTCCAGTCACAAATGAGAGGACTAAAACTTTCAGAAGCACTCGGATCTGGATTCAGCTGTAACGGGAATACCGTGGCTTATCTTGCTGGGAGCCCAGCACCACTGAATGGCTACGGATTAGACAGAAAGAAAGTGTTTAAGATTCCATTTCAAGAAAGGCCAGGGCCATCCATCTCTTCATCTTACACTTCTTCACTGGGTTTTACAATCCAGGTTCAGAGACTTCTTTACACTTAATTGACTTTAGTTTTTTTCATTCATTGCAATTTATGGCTTGGTTCCAATTACTTTTAATTTGCAATGGAAATCAACGTTGTATCATATAGTTATCTGGAGGGAAATCTAGATTGAGTTTACATGGCTTACCAGATACGGCCAAAATTTCTGTGGTGTTGGAGTTAGTTATAGTTAACCTCACAACGTAGTAGAGCTGGTGTGATTGTGATGTACCATAATACATACCCTGCTGACGGCCTTAAAGTCAAGGTGCCTGATATGGTCAAGAATGAAGATAATTATTAAGTAGCTGCTGATCTGGTTTTTGCACAAAAACCAGTGAATTATTATATATATGAACTATGAATTATGCATGCATATATAAATATTAATCTGAACTTCTGCAAATGAAAATTCTCTTTTGTAAGATGGATACAACCACCTCTTATGTAGTTTCCCCTGTCACAGAGTGCTGTGCTTCCTACTGCTTATCCGTACCTGCTGTTTAAGGGAATTACAACATATGGATGGCCTGCTGGATACTGGTTCTTTCATGGTATTATAGACAAGATAAAACATATCATGGGTTTCAAAGCAAGCCAAGCAATGGTTCTTATAGGATTAGGATATGATGAAAGTGATGGTAAGATCATGTTAGAAAAGGGCACAAACAAAATCTGCTTTATCCCATCTCATGATCCCCTTCTCCCTCGAAAAATTAAAGCTTTTCAAAAGATCACTAAGAAATTAGGAGGAATTCTCTTTATGTCAAAATATCGAAGCACATCGGTTCATCTTTTAGGTGGGTGCAATGCATCATCAGAACCTTCACACGGTGTTTGCAACCCCAATGGGCAGGTTTTTGACGCAGAGGATTCGACCACAGTATATCCAGGCCTCTATGTGTGCGATGCTTCTTTGATTCCATGTTCTGTTGGAATAAATCCATCTCTTACTATTGCCACTGCAGCTGAGCACATAAGTAAGCAACTTGTGCAGGATGTTCTCAAGAACAAGAGGAGAAAAGGGCTGGAATGTGTTCTCAAAACTGCTAACCAAGGTCCAGATTCCTTCACTGATAAGACTATAATTACTGGTCAGAGATCAGAGGTCTTGATTAAAGAAACCATGAGAGGTTATGTTGGGGGTATGCCCTGCACAGCTTATCTCAGAATGAAGATGAACACTGGGGACCACTATGATGAACAGAAGTCTGGTACTGGAGAATCCCATCCTCTTCTAAGAGGGAAAGTGGGAGGGCATGTGGAATTTAGAGCCTTTGAGAAGGATGAATTACACGTCATAGATGGGGACGTAAATTTGTGTGAAGTAGATTGCAGAACTCCTTACACACACTATATGCATTATAATCTTCTTCTTGGGGCTTCTACTGGTTCAAGGTATATGAAACTTGAAAATTTGATAGCTTTTCATTTGTTTTCTTTTGTCACAATTAAAATATTACCAATTTTGGTGCAGGTATATTCTTGAGGGCAGAAAGATAATGAATCCTTATCTCTTTGGCTTATATGCTTGGAGGGAGATGACAACACTGCATGTGACATTTGTAAAAGTTGCAGAGAAAAACTCAAGGGATGAGAAGGTGATTTTGAAAGGGGAGCTTAATATTTCCATGAAGGAGCTTCTTAAGAGCTTCATAAGCCTTGAAGGAAACAAGAAGGGAAGGTTCATATGCCTCCTCTCAGGGGCTCTCTTAAGAACCTATATATTGCAGATACCTCGAGGGAATCCCAAGGATTTAAATCTGTCCTACTGTCTACATAAATCTTATCCAAGTGGTACTCTCCATGAAATAAAAACAGGTAGCAAAAAGTTGAGTTCATTGTTTACAGGCCTGTAAATTCAAACCTATTTATAACTTAATATGTTGCCATTCAAGAATCTATGCATCAATGATCATTTGCTATAAAACACAAACCTAAAAACATTCTTCATAATCTACAAAATAGCATCGAGTCAAAACTTTGGATTTTCAATGCAAACCTTTTTTGCCGAAGACTGGAATAAAAGATGCTGAACACTTCAGGTGATATACTTGGATTGATGATCTGGCTTAACATTGGAATTCCATCTGATGGCGCAGAACGTGCTGCTTCTTGTCCCTTATATTCTTGCTGCTACTTGAGTTCCTAATTTCATGTCCCATATATGATGCAGAAGATGGATTCAATATCAGTTGCAGACAATGGAAGTGCCACCATGTTTTGTCACAACTTAAAGGAGATGAACAACAAACTCCAGTTCTCCTTCTTAATGGATATGCTACTGAGAGTTACTGGTTGCCAACGGAGCCAAATGACTTGATCAGAACCTTACTTGAAGAAGGGCATGAAACATGGCTGTTGCAATCAAGATTACACCCTCTGAATCCTTCAAACAGTTTTACGATTGAAGATGTTGGAAGATTTGATATCCCTGCTGGTAAAATATCATAAACACCTACTCTAACTCTTACTGATCCTATTGTATTTCATTAAGCATTTTCTTGCTTTACTACTTCTGCAGCAATTAATAAGATCATGGAGTTGCATGGACCATGTGTAAAGGTGCATGTAGTTGCACACTGCGTTGGAGGCTTAGCCATACACATAGCTGTCATGGGAGGTCATGTCTCTACAACCCGTATAGCTTCTCTTTCTTGCACCAACTCTTCAATGTTCTTCAAGCTTAGTGCTTTGTCCACAGTCAAAATGTGGCTTCCTCTGATGCCAGTGAGCTCTCTCCCTCTCCCTCTCCCTCTCCCTCTCTCTCAAAGAAAAAAACAGAACACAGTAAAACAATAGCAATGAAGATGTGGGAAAATTAGCAGGATGCTTTTTTAATAAGGGAAGGAAAAAAAAAAAAAAGAAAAAAGAAGCGCTCTCAAATAATGGCAAAATGCTTAAATAGATTATATGGTTTAAAGTTGTAGCAATTTAATAATCATACATAGTTTTCGTAAATACTAAGGAGACATAGAGTTCATAATATATGAGAGCCGCAATTGAGTGACCTAAAGATGCCTCTATTATTCTTTCATGCTTGAACCTTAATTTTTTTTTTTATGCAGATATCAATGTTCATACTTGGAAATAACAAGATACTTCCTCTGTTGGAAACATCATTGGTCAGCTCACGCCACAGCCTCCTGAAACTTATAGCCTGCTTCATACCCCGGTATGAGAAATGCACCTGCAATGAATGCGAAGTGTTTTCTGGCATATTTGGAAACACATTCTGGCACAAAAACATAAGCCCCACCATGCACCAGTGGTTGAACAAGCAAAGCTCAGCAAGGCTTCCTATGGCAGCATTTCCCCACCTCAGAAAGATATGCAACTCTGGTTTTATAGTAGACAGCAGTGGCAGCAACTCATATTTGATCCATCCAGAAAGAATGGCACTCCCAACACTATACATATCCGGCGGGCAGTCTCTCCTTGTGACTCCTCACACATCTTTCCTTGCTCATAAATACATGAAGTTGCACCAGCCTGGCTTCAGACATGAAAGGGTAGTTGTGGAGGGTTTTGGACATTCAGATTTGTTGATTGGAGAAGAATCTTACAAGAAGGTGTTTCCTCACATACTATCTCATATAAGATCAGCTGAACAAGGAAGAATAGGGAAGGGAAAGAAGTGCAGAAAAGAGGCCTTGGATTGGGAAGCTGATGATCAATATGAAGGCTTGGGTGAATTTGGAACTTGGTTTTCTCCTTTTGTTATAGGTTTTTTGTTGTCTATGTTGCTTTCTCTGCTAGTGTCTTTCTTTATATAATTTCAGACCAAGCCAGAAGGAGTCATTGTTTGTATAATTGCAAAATAGGAAAATATCAAGGACTGCCTTGTCTAAACCCCAGGCCCCGTACTCCATTATGTCATGTAGTTTCATTTTCAGCATTTTGGAAAAAATTTCAAATAGTGTTAGTATGTTACCATGGTGACATAGTCTTAAACCATTACAAATCAATGAATAAATAATAAACAAAGTTTCAGTGATTTTAAAGTGACTCATATTAGTTATGCCATTGTACCTATTCTAAGATTAAAACAATAATTATTTGACCTATTAGTAAGGAGAAGTTTTTGTCTATTACTATTGGACCTTCAGGTGATATTATTAATACTGTGTTATGGTAGGGTTTGAAAACTGTGTTCGCCCATGGGGTCTAGCCCAAAGAAAAATGACATTGAACTTGTAGACTATGAAATTTTGACAGTGTGTGTCAGAAAATCTCCCTCTTTCAATATCTCTTATATAAAATAAAATAAAAATTATATTTAAATCTCCCCTCCCTCCTCCAATATTGCTTATATAAAAAATGTCACACCAAAAGATTACTCGTAGAAACAAGTCGGCCAAACGGCCAAATTTTGAGCTGGAGTTGCACTGTACTGAGAGAGGACTTCGGCCTGTCCGTTGATCTCAATTTGTTTGTTGAGCAAGTGGGCCCATTTCACCAGAAAAATTAAATAAATAAATATTAGTAAGAGCCAACAGTATGAGCGGCGCGGTAATTGCCGGAAACACAAATAACAATTTAACGGTCAAGAGAGACGAAGTTGGCAGAGTGACGCGTGGCATTAACCCATCAGCCTCATCTCTCTGTCTCTGTCTTTACCAAAGATGCCCCTCGAACCCTCTCAAAGATTCCTTTGTTCACTCATCAAACCCTCTCTCCTCTCTCTCCTCTCTCTCCTCTCTCTACTGCGTTTGGATGATGAGGATGAGCAGAGCATAGAAGTTTTAGAAAGATGGCTTCTTTCTCTCTCCACTCTCATCCTCTCCCTTCCTCCAAAACTCTAATTCCCTGCACCTCCTCTTATGGCAGCCCTAGACGCCTCTCCCTGTCTAAATTCACCTCCTCACGTCCCCAACTTTCCTGTTCTGTTTCCAAGGAGGGTTCCTCCGGAGATAACATCCCTAGGTAATTAATTGCATTTTCTTCCTGGTGTTTGGTTGATGAGAAAATGCTGAATTTTAATTTGCTTTCCTTTTTTTTTTCTCAGCAATTTTTGCATCATAGAAGGGCCAGAGACGGTACAGGACTTTGTTCAGATGCAGCTGCAGGAAATTCAGGACAACATCAGGAGCAGGCGCAACAAGATTTTCCTTCTCATGGAAGAGGTCAAAACTAAAAAAGGGTCTCTCTTGAGTATTCATTTTCTTATGGCAGAGAATTGTGGCATATTCTTTGTTTGATACTTTTGGTTTGTGTAGCTAAGGAGATTGCGGGTACAGCACCGCATAAAGATGGCGAAAGATATCGATGAGGCTTGCGAGGAAGAATCAAATGAGATGCCTGACATTCCATCAACTATCCCTTTTCTCAATCATGTGGTGAGTTTTATTTATAATGTAGCAAGCTTCCTTAAGCTTGCCTTTTAGTTTCGGCTAACATTGTGTGATTTTTGTTGTCATGTAGACACCAAAGACATTGAAGCAGCTCTACCTCACAAGTTTATCAATGATATCTACTGTAATTGTATTTGGGGGCCTTATTGCACCAACGGTAAGTCTGTAAATGTAGATTTTCAATTTAAGTTTCTTTCTCGTGACTGTATGGTGCTCATTCTATACTATTATTCTAAGTAGATTTTCATTTTCCTTACCTCTTTATGTCAAGTGACCCTTATAGCAGGGTGGTACATGTTCCTCTTAATATTAATTTTAAAGTTCATGCGTTCTGCTGCTAAATATGTTGATGCACTTTACTGTTATATGTATAAATGTCTCAAACTGTTCTCTGTGGCAGTTGGAACTAAAATTAGGTATAGGAGGTACCTCATATGAAGACTTCATTCGCAGCATGCATTTGCCTTTGCAATTAAGGTATTTACTGAACATGCTTTTTCCTGATTACGAATTTAAAGTTCAAGCAACCATTATTTGTGTCTCTATGAAATACGGATTTGCTTACTTGGTGTCCTAATTTACTTCTTTTGGATCTTGAATTCAGTCAGGTTGATCCCATTGTGGCATCTTTCTCGGGTGGGGCAGTGGGTGTTATTTCAGCATTGATGGTTATTGAAGCTAACAATGTTGAGCAACAAGAGAAGAAAAGGTGCAAATACTGCCACGGAACTGGTATGTTTCAACTTGTCTCAAATACAAGTGTGCCAACGGATTTTCATGCTCAACAGTTGCATTTGAATTTAGGATCTCTTTGACGATTTTATTTATTAAACAAAAACGGGATGATGTTGTGAATATTATGTTTCTTCAAATTTATTGAAGTTTTTTCGTCACAAAAGTTATTTTCAACTTGTTCTGTTACTTCTTTTTGGGGTGTGGTTTCCTTCTTTTTTTTGTTTTTTTTTTGTTTTTTCCCGCATAATTATTGTTCTTTTGTGTGAGTTTGAAAATTTTGTCTGATCATACTTGGACAGGGTACTTGGCCTGTGCTAGATGTTCCGCAAGTGGTGTGTGCTTGAACATCAATCCTATATCAGAATCTAGTGCATTGGACCGCCCTTTGCGAGTTCCCACAACTGAGAGGTGTCAAAATTGCTCTGGTGCTGGAAAGGTATGGAATTTGTTATACAAGGTGGCTTGTTCATGAGATATGATTTGGCATGTTGAAGTTTATGGAACTGCCATTTATCATACTAATCTACTAGTGTTGTTGATCATTTGTCCTGGCATGTGCTACACATGCTTCAAATATCTCCATAAATCCATCTTATCATGTTTTCCTATGGTTTTAGTCATACTAAGCTTAAAAGAGAAGCAAGAATTATTAGACTTACGATGATTTGTCGTACTTCCCAAAGAAAAGATTTAGTGTTAAAGCTTTAATTGCAATTTGTTTCTTTTGATAAGAGAGCTTTGCAATTTGTTTCTTGATCTATTGTAAT
This sequence comes from Prunus fruticosa, assembly GCA_018703695.1. NCBI lineage: Eukaryota > Viridiplantae > Streptophyta > Magnoliopsida > Rosales > Rosaceae > Prunus > Prunus fruticosa. The sequence goes on from CM031923.1 coordinate 22,928,252, forward strand.
GCCAATCTCTCTCTTGTAGTACTAATCATCTTCCATGTTCATTTAGGTCATGTGCCCAACATGCCTCTGCACTGGGATGATGATGGCAAGCGAGCACGACCCACGGATAGATCCATTTGACTAAAGCAAACCACACAAATAACTTTACCAGTGTTATCTTCTTGTCGATGTAGCTTGGGAATAATTTTCCCATTCCTGGCCTTCTCCTCCACTGTCCAAAGACACAGAAAGTATATAAAGTAAAAATTGTGTAAAAATAAAATAAGGCAATAGAATGTTGTCACAATTTCCCTGCATATTGGCATTGTTGTCTTAATTACAGAGTACCTCATGTAAACTAGGAACACCAATTTAAGTTTACATTGTAAGTTTTCTGGTTGATGAGATGTAGGGATTGGGTACTTGGTTGAGCAGAATGCCAATTTAGATGAAAAGTTTACTTTTTGTTTACATATTCTATCAGATATTATTAGAAGCAAAGCTATATTGACCATCACATCTAGAGCAACTGCAAAATAGTCTAATTACTTAAATAAAAAGAAACTGATACGCAAGGGAGCTTACAATGTGAGATCAGACATAACCAATTCAGCTGGCAACCAGAATCCAGGATTTCCTGCAATCAGAATTATAACTTTAACAGATATTCTCTGTGCAGGAAGGATGTGTTGAGAAACCTCACTTCTACTCAATTTTCTTTAACTTTAGTTTCATTTATTGACACAGTTGATTATTTAGGGTACAAAACGGTCATTTAAAGTCTTCGGGTTTAAGTATCAACACAAGAACTAAAAGCTATTTGACATGAGTGAGAGCGATCATATTTGATTATCAACACTGTTGGCTGTCCTATGAGCCAAATCCACTCAAAAGAACAAAAAGATAATAGGATTCACAATCGTTTGTATGAGAAAAGATAGTATCTCCTATATGATCCAATAACCCATTGAAGTTGATGAAGCATTCATAACTTGTTCAGTTTCCAAAGAACAGTCAGCTCTTTCCTTTAAGCACCACCAAACCAAATCATTCTACCAAATGGATAACTAAGCTGTATAAGACAGATAAATCAAGATTATATGTGTAATTAGGGTATATATAATTCATTTGTCTAAATTACTATCAACAGACAGTTTGGCCGAGTGGTCTAAGGCGCCAGATTTAGGCTCTGGTCCGAAAGGGCGTGGGTTCAAATCCCACAGCTGTCAAATTAATCTTTTTTTAATCTTTTTGTTAATATTAACACTTTCCGTTAAGTACTCGTGCGAGAGGAGCAACGACGTCGTATAGCTCATAATTTTTTGCACTATTATGTGTAGTTTGCTCAATCCTGAAAGAAACACAGTTGAGTAGTTGACAGTTTTCGCTTTCATCACCATGGCCCGGACCCTCGGAAACAAAACGGGTTATCACCACCTCCTGACCCGATTCACAATCTCACGACGGCCACTGCAAACCCTAGCCTACGAAGAGCTCCGGCACTCCGCCGACCCAGAACCCTACCGCGCCACCGCTTTTGTCCTCCATGGCCTTCTGGGCTCCGCCAGAAACTGGAGATCTTTCTCTCGCGCCCTCCTCTCTAATATCTCCAACCCATCTGGTCACTCTTCCTCTCTCTGCTCGAGTTCTACTGGTTCCTCTGTTTTCTTCAAGCACTAATTTTGATAATTTGTTTCTTTGATTGTGTGTGTTTTTGTAGGTTGGAGATTGGTGCTTGTGGATTTGAGGAACCATGGGAGGTCAGCTGAGATCGAAGGTCTGAACCCACCTCATGATTTGGTCAATGCGGCCCAAGATTTGGCTCATTTGATTCAGACTCGAGGTTGGGCATGGCCGGATGTTGTTCTTGGCCACTCCATGGGTGGTAAGGTTGCTCTGCAATTTGTAGAAAGCTGTGCTCGTGGTCACTATGGTGGTTCCGCTAAGTTGCCCAAGCAGGTTTTCACTTTTCCCCTCATAGACATAGTTTCAACACTGGTGCTTTCTCTTTGCTGAAAGTTGCTTTATTTTGGCATAATGTTTAAGTAAGTTATTCAAATTCTAGGTTTTCATCATCCAATAACCAGAACCATAATAAAACCTAATCATTCAGACCAAAAAATAAAATAAATCTAATCTAATCATTCTAGCAAAAAGAACTAATTGGCAAGTTTTTTGCTTGTAGGCTGTTGTGCCCTTCCCTGATACAATATGGGTATATAGTGTGAATCAAAATCATATTTTTTCTTGGTGGGTTGGGGAGTAATTACGACACTTTTGGTTCTCCACGTTCTTTTTGAACCGTGGATGTTGAAAACTTTCCAACCAATGCTTGTAAACTTATAAATTCTTATCATGCGTTGCTCTGTTGAATGTTGCATGGATCATGCTTAGTTTCCTGTGTTTGGTTTATGAGCAAGTACTGCTTCATAATCTATGTGTTGTCTAATGAACTCAAATTGAAACCAAAGCAAGGATTATCTATCACATTGTTTTTTCATTTTGATACGACTCCTGCTGTCAAATAGGGCCAGCTTAGTCAGTTGCCTAGTGAATTCTAACTCTTGAATTTATAGCTAAAAGGAAACAAAGAAATCATTTAAAAGCTTATGAACCTGTGTGATTGAAAGCTCAGTTCACTTGCACTTAAAAATATTTTTGTGCTCTTTGTACTTTCTCTGTGATCCAGAACAGCTGTGGGTATTGGATTCCGTTCCAGGAGAAGTGATCCGTGAAAGCAGTGATGGGGAAGTTGAGAAAGTTTTGCAGACATTGCAGAGTCTACCTTCATCAATTCCATCACGAAAGTAAAACCTCTTTCTCCTTATGATAAATTATTTGATTCTTATTTGTGTACTTGGGTGCTGGAGTGTGTAACTGCCAGTATTATTATGAGGTAAACGGTTAGGAAGCAGGTGTCAGTTTTTTTTTTTTGGGTCTGAAAGTAGGTGTCAGTTGGGTGGAGTTCATTCTTTGTATGCTACCCCCTTTGGAGATTGACACCATTTCGTGCATTGCTAATTATTCAGATGCTTTAATTCTCCTGCCCAAAAGTCTCTATAATATTGGCCCATACCGTCAGATTGCTTCACTCAAGCAAGAGTCTTGGGTTCCATCTTAGATTTACTTTGGTTAAGCTTGACCAGGAGTCTTTTTAAACTCATTATGAAACTGTTGTTTTTGCGTCAAAGCTTGGTTGCATGATGGAGTTACAAAGATTGTCATATATCATATAACGTTTAAGTTTCCACGTTTTTATGTGATAGATCTGGTTCTTGGCTTCAGGTGGCTTGTGGATCATATGATTGAACTTGGGTTCTCAAAGTCATTGTCAGAATGGATAGGCACCAACCTCAAAAAACAGGGAGATCATGAGACATGGGCGTTCAATCTTGACGGTGTTGTCCAGATGTTCAAGTCTTACCAGTAAATTTCTTATTATTTTCATATCAGTTCCTAGAAGTATAAACAATATTTTTTCCCCCTCCCTCCCCCTTACATTTCCATCTTTCTATGAATCCAAAATATTAGGGAGAAGTCCTATTGGCATCTGTTAGAGCAACCCCCAAAAGATATGGAGATAGCTGTTGTGCGTGCTGAGAACAGTGATCGTTGGGACCCGGATGTGATTCAACGGCTTGGAAGCCTTGCCAATCGGGAAGGAGATGGATCGAAGGGAAAGTTTTCAGTTCATGTTCTCCCCAAGTCAGGCCATTGGGTTCACGTGGACAATCCAAAAGGTCTTCTTGAGATTGTGGCACCTAGGATTTCATCCCTATGACGAGTTTTTTACGATAGTTGGGTTTTAACTTTTAAGTCACCTGTCGCAGAAAATATATGGTGGATTTCAATTTTTGGCTTTCATCTGGAACTATTTCTACATTATAACCAATTGTTGAAGAGGCCAATGTGATTGATTCAGAGGCATCTTGTTCAATTTCAAAACTCAGGCATTAAAATGTAGGTTAAAACAGGCAAAATAAATCAATCCGAGCAGTTTGGTTGCCAAGACTAACCTAACACCATATACTAAGAACATGTAATTTTATTATATTTTTACACGTACCACTCTTTTGTTGGATGCAATCGTTTACTATCATATTTCATCTCACACATCGATATAGTTAAACCATTCAAAATTTGACGTAACGTCTCTCTAAAAAACTTTCTATCATCAACGGTATGGAAGTTTTATCAATGATTCTTCAATTTCCGATATCAATTTAGAAGGGAGAAGTATACATATTTGTTCTAATTGCTTATGAAGAGAAATGACCAAATCAAACTAAACCAAATTTGTCACTAAATGAATTTATGTGGTTTTATTATGCTACTAGTAATGAGGCCTAAATCGAACTAATCCAAATCTGATATTACATTACTTTGATGTGCAGTGTGACATATCTATTCCAGGTTAATAGTTTGTTGCACCAAACGACGTCGTGGTAGTCGTTATTAGCACAGTGTATTTTTAATGATCTCTTTGCCCAAACGTAGCGCCAAATCCCCCATGGCGCGAACCATCGGAAACAAACCGGGTCTTCACGACCTCCTGACCCGATTCGTTATCTCACGGCGGCCATTGCAAACCGTAGCATACGAAGAGCTCCGGCCCTCCACCGACACAAAAACCTACCACTCCACCGCTTTTGTCCTCCATGGCCTTCTGGGCTCCGCCAGAACCTGGAGATCTTTCTCTCGCACCCTCCTCTCCAATCTCTCCCGCCCATCTGGTCTCTCGTCTTCTCTGCTCAATTTATTAATTCCTCTGTTTTCATAAATACACTAATTTTGTTCTGACCAAAATAAAAAACACTAATTTTGTTTTTTTTTTCTTTGATTGTGTGTAGGTTGGAGAATGGTGCTTGTGGATTTGAGGAACCATGGGAGGTCAGCTGAGATCGAAGGTCTGAACCCACCTCATGATTTGGTCAATGTGGCTAATGATTTGGCTCATTTGATTCAGACTCGAGGTTGGGCCTGGCCCGATGTTGTTCTTGGCCACTCGTTTGGTGGTAAGGTTGCTCTGCAATTTGCAGAAAGCTGTGTTCTTGGTCACTATGGTGACTCTGCTAAGTTGCCCAAGCAGGTTTTCACTTTGCCCCTCAAAGTCTTGTCCTTTCTCCTTGGCGCTGAAGTTGCTTTGAGCTTAACAAAAAATCTAGAGTTATTATCTAAGTCCCGCAAAGTGAATCAAAATGTGGAAGTTTTTGAGGGAAGGCTGTTGGATCTTTCCTTGATGCCAAATGATTATATATTGTGAGTCAAAATAATGTTTTGTGGGTTGGGGAGTGAGTGAGTTCTACGCTTTTTGGTTCTAAGAGCTCTTTGCTTTGCATTTGTAGCATCTCTAGGATCAACGATTGGGACCCCACTTGTAGCTTCTTGAACCTTGAATGTTGAAAACTCCAACCAATAAGCAGGGTTTTCATGGATTTGGTTATGTTGCATAAATCTTGATTAGTTTCCTTGTTTATTTTTACAAGCAAGTACTGCTTAACAGACTGGTTTGCCATTATAGTATGGCTTCTGTTGTCAAACATGGCCTGTGGGCTAGTGAGTTTCTTTTGATGCCCTTTGTATTTTCTTTGTGACCAGAACAGCTCTGGGTATTGGATTCCCTTCCAGGAGAAGTGAACCCTGAAAACAGAAATAAGGAAGTTGAGAGAGTTTTGCACACATTGCAGAGTCTACCTTCATCAGTTCCATCACGAAAGTAAAACCTCTTTCTTCTTATGATAAGTTATTTGGTTATTGTGTGTACTTCGATGCTGTAGTGTCGTAGTGTTATGGCGTAAACGTTCAGAAATTGGTGCCTGGTGGAGTTCTTTCTAAGTGCTTTTCTGTATGCTAACCCCTTCGGAGATGACTATATTCCAAAAAGAGTTTAAGTTTATTCAGATACTTTAATTCTTCATACCAAAAGTGTGTATCATATAGTGGAAGATGTTACTCAAAGAATTCATCTGCTTAATAATGTCGGCACACACAAAAGCCTTGGATTCTGTCTAGCTTTACATTGGTTAAACTTGAACAGGTGTCAAGTTAACTCCATTTGTAGAACCTTTGCTTTTTGCTTCAGAATTTGGTTGTGTGAGGAGTTACAAAATTATCCTATGTCTGCCCTGTAAACTTTATTGACTGCACATAAGTAGAACACATATCTTTGGTATGTCATAGAAACTGTCGAAATATCAAGAATATACACAAGAGCTCTTCTCCTCAATCCGATCCCTTCATACACTCATTCTAGATGGGGTGAATTCTTTTGTGTGGGTTGGCTTAATCGGTTGAGCAGGGGCACTTGTATTTATATGCATCTTCCTAAGAGTCTTGCCCATCAAGAAACTCTTAAGAAGTCCTTATTGCATTAGGTTTATAACTTCTAATCCACAATTAAGATAGGAATCCTTCTAGCTCTTATATTAGCCTTAAAACACCAACTTTAATAGAGCTGCAGGTTTAGTTGTATTTGAACTCCTAATTGATATCAAGTCTTAGAATTCTTTGATGATTATAAGACCACACTTTAATGGGTTAGACATCCACACGTCTAACATTCTCCCACTTGGTCTAATGATCATCAAGAACTCAATATCAATTACTGTAAGGCCTATGGAATTCAATTCAACTATAATTCCTAATCAAGTCACTGTCAATCAAAAGAACATGCATGGAACTATCAAGACTTATTGAACATTTCTATATTTCAAGGTCTTTACAATTACACATACAAGCTCTCAAGATCACATGAGACTTCCGTCAAGACTATAATGTAGAATGATCATGACCAAACTTAATTTGTGTTTACAAAGGTCACTTTCATTCATACGCCCTCTCTTTTGAGATTACCAAGATCTCTCCTTAATGACTCTGGTATGAATTCATGTCTTATGCAGTGACTGTAGCTAGCTATACTGCATGATGACATGTAACTGGATTCATTTGTCAAGAATAATAAATATAAAACTGAAGTCACATAATTTATTAAAAGAATTGAACCAAACAGGAGTAAACAAAATAACTGAACTGTCTCCAAGAAAATAACGAAATTAAGTGGAATAAAACTCAACTCCCACTAATTCTACATATCAAAACTTAACGGCATAACCATAATTATAACAAGTATGAAACAACCTTATTTAATGAATCAATGAACCACTGGAAAAATTCTTTCTTTTGCCTTCTCCCTTACAAGCATGAACCAAAATCCAAATGCTTATTAGCAATCACAAATTTCAATTGAAAAGGCAAAAGTCATTGATTAACTACTGAAGATTTGAACAAAACTACATGAAATAATAAGAACATATAACATACGTAAACCAAATTTTGTTCTTATTAGCCTTAAAATCCTTAATGCAAAACTAGATTGTTAAGCGATTAATCAGAAATATCCAAATTACCGAATACATCCTCAAAGAAGATCATTAAACGCTCCCACTCATCAAAACATATATTTTGCATGTTACAAAAATGGATCAATACCATATAAAATGAATGAATACATTATAAAACTTTATCGCAGTCCAATCCTTAGAGTTAGAGCTCAAATTTAATTTATTCAATTCTTTCTCAAACAACACTTTACATTTAAGTTGCACGTAGATGAGAAAAACAAAAAACTGTAATGGAAGCATTCAACTTTATTCCACTCGTATCTTAAACACCGATATTCAATTTTCTTTAAGCAATACAAGTAGAAAACAATAAGCATGGTAAGAATTTTAATAGCCAAAACGAAAAACAGTCAGTCATCCAGACAGTTCCAAGTATGCTTATTAGTACTCAGGAAACTTCAATGTGTCAAAAACCAGAAAAGAATTCCAAGTATGCTCCAAAACCTATATGAGCTTTATCAAAATACAAGATAATAAGGTATTGAGTGTGAAGCCCAAAACTTTACATCACTTCTCCCACTTGGGCAAACACTCACTACTTTGCTACTTCAAAATATATAGTGCACCAATAACCTTATGATTAGAAACACTGTGACAAAAAAAGTGTAAAAGAACTTTCAAGGCGTGCTCCTAATGTACTTCACAGTATAAGCCTAAATGCACAAAAACTGTCAAGAAATTTCCAGCAATGATATGTGATTACTCTTGAGAATTTACCATAATTAATTTATAAGTCGGATTAGCATCAAATTTAATGCAAACAAACTAGTCATTAATCTTCAAACAGAAAAATTAATGAGTCGTTTTATAGCTAATTAAAAGGTCTGAAATTGACCTACAAGGTTACTCAGAAAATCTGTCAGCACATACTTTTCCTGAACACAGATCACTAATAAAATTCTCACAAATAATCTATACATCCAATAATCACGAAACTTTGCAGAATTCACGAAGACATGTATATGCTCAACATATCAAAAATTCAGTTAATTTGAAGATCTTTAAGTGAGTCATTCAACAATCTTTATTCATAATGCAGAAACTGTCAGGAAAATTCCTGTGCATCTGTTTCAACTTTATAAATTCACCACAAATTCAATTCTCAATATATTTTCATGAATTCAGCGTCTAAAGAAAGCTTAGAAAATGATCCTTATCGCCTAATTTTATCACAAATTAATTCGTACTACAACATTATGTAAATAGACATCATAGCAGCATGGTTCAAAACTGAAAAATTAGTTAACTATAGAATTATGAATGCTATCATATGCTCCTCAAAATTTAATTATCCTTATGTGCATTCTAAACATCATAAAACAGTAAGTTCCATGTAGGTGCAAACGAAACAATTAAAACCATATCACAAAACCAAGATATATAAAATATCACTTTATTAAGTTTGAAAAAACACCTTTGAGCAATCCAGAGATTCGTATCTTGAGTATTTTATATATAGCAATGTGCCACTTTGATTCAAAACAAGTAAGTTAGTGATCCTTAATCAAAAGTGCAATTTTATCCATGCATCTCATTCATTAAGAAATAGCAATACAACAGCAAAACATCCTTATTTCTAATGCAAGATCTAAACTTCATATAGCATGACATTTTCCTAAAACAAAAGGTTTATCCAAATAATTTTCCATGCAAAACCCAAGTTTTTCTTTAAGTTATCATTCAAAATTATCCTTTCTCGGGTGAAACGATCATATTTCTTAATATCAAGCATGAATACTATATAACATGACATATAATTAGACTGCAATAAACTGAGAATTGAAAACTACAATGGCAATAAAATAGTGATATTCCTTAAATGCAAGTGATATAACCACAATTAATACTTGTAAATATATATTCACAAGGCAAGTTTGCCTTTATCCAATACTGAAAGCATCAAATATAACACCAATCATGCCTCAAAAAAACACTTGCAGCAGTACGCCATACCATTTAAAACAAGCCAACTTTATTTTATTTCATTCTATATGACGAACACAACCTTACAGATCAATCCAACTTTACGTGATTCAATCCAATTAAATATGTATCAATCCTTTTACACGTATGAATCAATCCAGCTGTATGTTATAAAACAGTCACTTGATTGCATATGAAAAATAGCCAAGTATCAAATATGTCCATACATAACCAAATAAGAAAACACAAATTTTCGATCAATCAAGTCACAAATACCAAAATTGCATACATTCTATGAATATGCATAAACCTTGATGTGAACTAATAGTGATCAGAAACTGTAGTGTAACTTGAGAGAATATTTTATATGAGAAATTAATGCAATCAATTTTTCATACTCATATCTCCTTTATGTGATCAACCAAAAATCTATTTCTTTGTCATACCATTAACTTTCATGACTATTCAAGATCACCAATATCAAATTATCATCAACAACTTAAACATGTTACAATCCGTATAACAAAAATTTGTATGCCAATGGAGTTAAGGTTCATTGTGACATAACTGAAATCTTCCAAAATATATCATACAATCAATCTGTCCCATATCCTCAATCAAACATAATTAATTCACACCTTTGGGTAGAGAATTAAACATGTTTTCAACACTAGGACATGAACATACACGAATTTCCTGAACAAAGAAACTCCCACGTCTTTGGACTGAAGAAATTCCTTGCTAATTACCACTCACATCTTTGGACAGAGAGTTTTTAACATGCCTTCACCTGCAATGCCAATTATGATCAATTCCTTAAATCCAGAAAACTATTAATGATTGAGTTGCTTTGGCTCACTCAACCATTGCTAGAATATTTGTAGACTATGATCATAAAACTTCCAAATATGATAAAGTTAAAACTTTATACTTTTATCACATTTAATAACCAATCTTATTAGAATCAAAGGTTCTTTAATCAACTAGGTTGCTTTCGCTCTTTAAATTGAAACAAGAACTCTTGAAACTTTGATCTCAACCCTTCAAGCATGAACGAGAAAAGCTGTATATCGAAACACGCTTAACAAAATATGTTAGTGTAATAAAAGGTAATAAAACAATACATTGCTTCTGTAACTTTCAGTTTTAGGTTTTATCCTTCTGGTTTGGTACTTTATAACCTTTCACATATGTACACTTTTATGTTGATATTAAAACCTAGAACTGAGCTAAATTAATCATGGAATAAATAATTGATCAAAGAATCGCGAAATGGATTTCTCCAAATAAGTCACAGAAAAACAGTTCATGACATGCGATTACTTAATCAACATGAAACATGCTTAGGTCATCAATAACTGAAGCTGAAACTAAAACCCCAATTTCTATCTTAAAATATTTACTGGTGCGGCATCCCATTGCCTTAAGCTCTAAATGTCTGTGCATAAATTCTTTTGCAGCAATTAATAATATTAAGCATGCCTAAGGTTGAAACTTGATGCCAATTTAAATATGCCGTATAAAATAAATAAATAAATGACACTAGAATCCGGTTCATAGTAAAGGCAAAGAATACCTAAATTGATTAAGAAATAATCACGACAAAAGCAATTTCGATGAATTTGAGAAAACATGCAAGCCACATGGTTTTTTCAACAGACTTATAATTGTAAGATATCTCATAGACTACCACATATCATACAATGCCCACATGCTTTCCCTAAAATAAAACACAAATCGTAGGCAGAAGAAGCCAAATCAAAAAGCAGTGAAAACTTCATGCAATCAATTCATATTCAACAAGAAAAAACATACCCCAATCCTTAAATATGGAAACTTGGTCAGAGGTAGCAAAAAGAGAAAGAAGCCTTTGCAAAGTGCCGTCCAATTGCAAAGCAGCAGAAGCGATGGATGATTATTTTTTGGTTCTAAAACATGCAGCCTAGGCTCTGATACCACATGTAAACTTTATTGACTGCACATAAGTAGAACACATATCTTTGGTATGTCATAGAAACTGTCGAAATATCAAGAATATACACAAGAGCTCTTCTCCTCAATCCGATCCCTTCATACACTCATTCTAGATGGGGTGAATTCTTTTGTGTGGGTTGGCTTAATCGGTTGAGCAGGGGCACTTGTATTTATATGCATCTTCCTAAGAGTCTTGCCCATCAAGAAACTCTTAAGAAGTCCTTATTGCATTAGGTTTATAACTTCTAATCCACAATTAAGATAGGAATCCTTCTAGCTCTTATATTAGCCTTAAAACACTAACTTTAATAGAGCTGCAGGTTTAGTTGTATTTGAACTCCTAATTGATATCAAGTCTTAGAATCCTTTGATGATTATAAGACCACACTTTAATGGGTTAGACATCCACACGTCTAACATGCCCTTCATGTTTCCAAGTTCTTTATGTGATGAATCTGGTTCTTGGCTTCAGGTGGCTTATGAATCATTTGACTGAACTTGGGTTCTCAAAATCATTGTCACATTGGATAGGCAGCAACCTCAAGACACATGGAGATCACGAGACATGGGCGTTTGATCTTGATGTTGCTGTCCAGATGTTCAATTCTTACCAGTAAATATCTCATTACTTTGAGATCAGTGTTTAGTAAAAGCAATGGAAATCTTTTTCCCTCCCCCTGACCCTTTCATCTTCTGCAATTGTGAATTATTGCAGGGAAAAGTCTTATTGGCCTCTGTTGGAGCACCCCCCGAAAGATATGGAGATAGCTGTTGTGCGCGGTGAGAACAGTGATCGTTGGGACGCAGAAGATATTGAACAGCTTGAAAGCCTTGCCAACAGGGAAGGAGATGGATCGGAGGGGAAGGTTTCAGTTCACGTTCTTCCGGAATCAGGCCATTGGGTTCACGTAGACAATCCAAAAGGACTTCTTGAGATTGTGGCACCAAAGATTTCATCCCTTCGACCTTAAACCATAGTTGGATTTTAAAAGTCATCTACCACAGAAGAGATATAGTGGATTAGTGATTTCTTTCTTATGATTTTACCATTTTTGCTGGCACCCAGCACCTTCATGGGATGAATGCGGCTGTGTTAATAATATTGATACTAACTCTCTAGCCTTAAATGTACAAACCTGAGAATTACAAAATTTATGCTTGCATTTAGAGATATATATATATATATATATATATATATAAAATCATTTTTATCATTTGGCTGATCTTTTCTGGTTTTTGGATTTCATCTGGCTCTACATTATAAAACTTTCTACCAGTTGCTAACGCATGGGAATTTGATTAATTGAGAGGCATCTTGTTCATTCTAAAAACTTCTTTTTTTTAAAATTAATTTGGGTGTGAGATTCAAACTTGAAACATCTTTCAACATTTGAACGGAAAGTAAATTTAGAGTAAAGCTAGTTGATTTATTTATTAACTCCACACAATTTGCTAAACCTAATATGGAGTGTCATATTGAAGTAAAGGCTCTTAACTGCTTCACTACCTAAGATGCACTATATGAAGGTTCTTCATCATATTATAGAGGGGAAAGGACAGCGAAAAGAAAACAAAAATTCAAAGGGCGGGGTTTTAGAAAGCAAAACGAAAATAACAGAAAAAACAAAAAACAGTACCTCTCTCTCCCCCTCTCTCTGTTTCTCTCTGTTTATTTAGTCGTACAACAGCTACAGAATCAAACACACACAACCCCTCAAGAAGGAATAGCGCGATTCAACATGGTCGTAGCACAAGGCTCCTTCGCCGACCCTCCTAACAACAGAAAGAAATGGTACTCTCTCTCTCTCTCTCTCTCTCTCTCTCAAACTACAAATGAATTGTTATTTGCATTTTGAGGTCAGGGTTTAGGGTTTTATTTCGTCTCCAATTTCCGATGTTTCATTATTAATATGGTTCAAATTCCTCACCCGGCCATTGATAAGGAATTCCTCATTGCTCCTATTAAATCTGCCAAGGACAAATTCGCGCTTGTACCTGAGTTTCTAAAGATTTGAACTGAACATAGATCATTTACTCGTTTTTCTCCTTCTAAATTTTGTTATTGTACTCATTTTTGTTCTTTTCATTGCTGTTGTTGTTATAGTTGTTATTTTCATTAAGTGCAATTAAAAAGAAGGAATTATATTAACATGTAGGTGAGTGGCCTGGTAAAGCAACATTTGGACTCGTTTAATTACTTTGTTTTGGGAACACTGGAATCAAGAAAATTATTGGTTCCAATGATCGGATTGTGTCAGAAGTTGATCCAAGTATGTATCTTAGGTTCAAGGATATCTCCATTGCTCAGCCCTCCGAGACATCTTATGGAGTCACTGATCCAATTACTCCCAATACATGCCGCTTATCTGATATGACATATGCTGCTCCGATAAGGGTAGATGTAGAGTACATTCAAGAAATTCGTGGTCAAAATACAAAGATGGAGAAGAAAGGTGTTGTAATTGGAAGAATGCATGTTATGTTAAGGAGTTGCTGCTGTAAGTTATATGGGAAAACCGAATCTCAGCTTGCAAAACTTGGTGAGTGCCCCCTTGATCCCGGAGGATATTTTATCATCAAAGGGAATGAAAAGGTGCTTTTGATGCAGGAACAGCTTTCGAAGAACAGGATTATCATTGATATGGACAACAAGGGGAACTTAAATGCTTCTGTTACTAGTAGCTCAGAGAGAATAAATAGTAAGACTGTTATTCAGATGGAAAATCAGAAGATCTATTTGATACTTAACCAATTTGTCAAAAAGATTCCTATTATGGTGGTCATGAAGGCTATGAGAATGGAGAGTGATCAAGAAGTTGTACAGATTGTTGGTAGAGATCCTCGATATGCTGCCCTGCTAATGCCATCTATGGAGGATTGTGCAAAGGAAAGTATATATACACAAGAGCAAGCCTTGGGCTACCTGGAGACAAAGGTGAAGAGGTTTGGTTTTGCTGGTGCTTCATCTGAGAAGGATGGTGCTAGAGTAATCACACTTCTTCAAGATGCGTTTCTTGCTAATGTTCGGAGTGAGAACAATCTTCGTCCAAAATGCATATATGTAGCTGTTATGTTGAGATGCATAATGGATGCAACTTTAAACAAGGATGCAATGGGTGACAAGGATTATGTTGGGAACAAGTGAATTGAGTTATCTGGTCAATTAATATCTCTTCTGTTTGAGGATCTGTTCAAGACAATGATTACTCAAGTTAAGATGACCGCAGACAAAAAACTTTCAACAAAGCCTGGCAGGTCTAGCTGTTTTGACTTTGCAGAATGCTTGAAGAATGATAATATTACTATTGGCTTGGAAAGAACCCTGTCTACCGGAAACTTTAATATTAAACGGTTCAAGATGGACAGTGAAGGCATGACGCAGGTACTAGCTAGGTTATCCTTCGTAGGGTGTCTGGGCCATATGACCAGAATCAAGCCACAATTTGAGAAGACACGGAAAGTAAGTGGACCTAGAGCCTTACAACCTAGCCAGTGGGGCATGCTTTGCCTGTGTGACACTCCAGAAGGAGAACTTTGTGGACTGGTAAAAAACTTGGCCTTGATGACTCATGTGACAACTGATGAAGAGGAAGGCCCATTAAAGTCTCTATGCAGAAATTTGGGTGTTGAAGGCTTGGAACTACTATCAGCAAATGCGCTACAAACATCGTATTCATTTCTGGTTATTTTCAATAGAAACATACTTGGAAAGCATAGGAACCCAAAACAATTTGCCACTGCAATGAGAAAGTTGCGTAGAGCTGGCCATATTGGGGAGTTTGTAAGTGTTTTTGTTAATGAGAAACAACATTGTGTTTACATTTCTTCTGATGGTGGCCGCGTTTGTCGTCCACTAGTTATTGTTGACAAGGGCATACCAAGGGTCAAAGAACATCATATGCAGGAGTTGAAGGCTGGTATCCGCACTTTTGATGATTTTTTAACTGATGCGTTGATTGAGTATCTTGATGTTAATGAGGAGAACAATGCTTTGATTGCTCTATACAAAGATGAGGCAACAACAGAAACAACCCATATTGAAATTGAGCCTTTCACCATCTTAGGTGTTATTGCGGGGCTAATTCCATATCCTCATCACAACCAGTCGCCTAGAAATACATACCAGTGTGCTACGGGAAAGCAAGCAATGGGAAATATTGCATATAACCAGCTACATCGGATGGACTCATTGCTTTACCTTTTGGTTTATCCTCAACGGCCATTATTGACAACATGGACAATTGAGCTGGTGGGCTATGATAAACTTGGAGCTGGGCAGAATGCAACTGTTGCTGTGATGAGTTATAGTGGTTATGACATAGAGGACGCAATAGTCATGAACAAGGCATCTCTGGATCGTGGTTTTGGTCGTTGTATTCTTATGAAAAGATATTCTGCCACCCTTCAAAAACACGAAAATGGGGCACGCGACAGATAGTGAGGCCCAATAGAGATGAAGTTGATTCTGGACAGATGCGAGTGCTGGATGATGATGGACTTGCTGCACCCGGGGAAATTATCAGACCAAATGACATTTTAGTGAATAAACATGTGCCTAGTGTCACAAGGGGGAAACCAACGGAATTGGATTTGAAAAAAATTCCGTATAAAAAGGGTGAAGTAAGATACAATGGACCTCATGGAGAATCTTGTGCGGTCGATGAAGTGACTCTTTCTTCTGATGCACATAATAATTTATGTACGAAATTCTTAATTTGCCATACTTGCAGACCAGAGGTTGGTGACAAGTTCAGAAGCAGACATGGGCAGAAAGGTGTTTGTGGTTGTCCAGCAGGAAGATTTCCCATTTTCTGAACGCTGCATTTGCCCTGATTTAATCATGAACCCGCATGGGTTTCCAAGTCGTATGACTGTAGGCAAGATGATAGAGCTTCTTGGGAGTAAAGCAGGAGTGTCATGTGGAAAATTTCACTATGGCAGTGCCTTTGGTGAACCAAGTGGTCACGCAGACAAGGTTGAAGCTATAAGAGAAACCCTGGTGAGGATGGGGTTTAGCTACGATGGCAAGGACTTCATTTACTCAAGCATCACAGGTTGCCCTTTACAGGCATGTATATTCATGGGACCAATTTACTACCAGAAGTTGAAGCATATGGTCCTGGATAAAATGCACACATGGGGTCACGGTCCCAAAATTACTCTAACTAGGCAGCCTACCGAGGGAAAAACCCGTAATGGAGGACTTCGAGTTGGAGAAATGGAGCGTGATTGTTTGATTGCTTATGGTGCAAGCAATTTGATTTATGAGCGGCTAATGCTCTCGAGTGACCCTTTTCAAGTTCATGTTTGCAAAGAGTGTGGTTTGCCGGGCTATTACAGCTATAAGCTGAAAACTAGGATTCGTTTAGGGTTACATGGATGTTGGTTTAAGAAATTGGAGGTGATTTTGAAATAGTAAATAACAGTGTTGTACATATCAACTGGTGTACATAAATATGCCCCTTTGAATCATCTCTCTTCTGAAATAATTTAATAATTGAGAGAGTCAAGGAAGAAAAAAAAATCAAACCCTATGAAGCAAAATATCCAACCAAGTCGAGCAAAAAACTCAACCTAATGAAGAAAAAAATCGAACTCCATGAAGAAAAACCGAAAACGAAGAAGAAAAAACCAAAACCAAATGAAGCAAAAACCTAATCCATGTGAGGCAAAATATTTAACCAGTGATTAAAAAACAGACCCTTATGAACAAAAGAACAAAGGGGTTTGTGCTAAAATAGCCATTTTCACAACTTTTAGGCTAAAAGTCACTTTGGGTCCATGTAGTTTGACACTTTAACCACTTTTGACCCTATAGTTTCAATTCTGTCAATTTTGACTCTCTAGTTTTGATATTTGTAGCAATTCAAGAACAAGTTAGTATTCCTTCAATTTCTTTGACGGTGCAAGGGGCAATTTTCGTCAACCCAAAATCCTTGAGCATAAAAACTCATATGAAACTCCCCTAATTTCATATTAGGGCTTAAAATTGGGATTAGTGGTTAAATTTCGAGCCCTAATATGAAATGGAGAGAATTTCATACAAGCTTTTACGCTCAAGGATTTTGAGTTGACGAAATTGCCCATTGCATCGTTAAAGAAATTGACAAGAATATTAACATGTCATTGAATTGCTACAAATACGAAAATATAATAGCAAAATTGACGGAATTGAAAACTACAGGGTCAAAAGTGGTTGAAATGCGAAACTATAAGGATCAAAAGTGACTTTTGGCCCAACTTTTATTCTATAATAGCCCCTGCCCCAAACCCAATGAAACAAAAAACTGAATCCTATCAAGCAAACCATAATTGTTAAAAAAAAATTAGTGTTTCTTAATATTTTTTGCAAAAGGTTTTTGTTAGTATTTTATTTCATCACAAAAAAGAAAACAAAGTGGTGTAGTCTGGTAGAGAAAATATACAATTAGGAATTAAAAGGGTAATCAGGTCATTTCAGAACCCAAAGAGAAACCCTAAGTATAAATAATAACAAGAGATATAGCCATCTCATCTCGGCAGGCAGAGGGTTTTGAAAGAGCTGAGCTTGAGCGCCACAGTTGTGAATAACCTCTAAGTAATCGCCTGCTTGTAGCCATGGTAAGCAACTTTCTCTCCATCTCTGGTTTCTGTTGCATCTGCTTCATCCCATTTTCCTCTTTTCCTGATCCATCAGTATTTTATGGTATTTACATTCTATGGGGCTGCCCAGAAAGTGAAAGCAAAATATGGAAAGAACATACACTTATTTTTTCTCATGAGTTTTCTCGCCAACCAAATACAACATGATTCAACTTTCGTGGTGTATTTTTTCAGAGGATTAGATTTATCAGCAACTTTGAATTTTGATCTTGTTTATAATATAATTTTCCGATGCGCTATATCATTTCTACTATGATTAAGCTTAGAACCATTTAATTACTTGTATAAAGTTTTGATTTTTTTTTTCTTCTTTCAATTGGTTTTGTAGTCGAGAAGGAAGACCAGGGAGCCCAAGGAGGAAAATGTCACTCTTGGACCTGCTCTCCGAGATGGAGAGCATGCTTTTGGTGTTGCGCATATTTTTGCCTCATTTAATGATACCTTCATTGTAAGCACTATCTTATTGTTCTTGAATCTTGTAACCATTATTACTTGTAGTTTAAGTTGTATATAAATTTCTTGTTTTCTAATTGCAGCATGTAACTGACCTGTCTGGAAGGGAGACACTTGTTCGCATCACTGGTATAATATTCAACTTCCCTTTTGTTAATTGAAATAATGTTTTGGTATTTTTTGCTTTGGAATTGCATGGTTGGAATTCTCCCCGGTAATTATTCAACCCATAATTCATTATAGAGCAATGTCATCAAAACTAGTGATGTGTATGAATGATGGGTGCTCAAATATTAATGTTTTTGTTTTTTTCTTCATTGTTAATGTTCTTCATAAACCGGGCAATTTAGTCCTGGCATTTCAAAGATAATTTTCTTTTGATTATGCCCCTGCTGTTGCTATAATACCCTATCACCTTTTTCCCAAATGCAGGTGGTATGAAGGTGAAAGCTGATAGAGATGAATCATCACCATATGCAGCCATGCTTGCGGCCCAGGATGTTTCTCAACGGTGCAAGGTCTGCATGTTTTCCTTCTGCTGGTTTTCAATTGTATACATTGAATTATGTGTCTTGGTGGATGATTATGTCAATTGGTTACTGCATTACCCCTCTTGTTGATGGTAATTTGATATTATGCAGAAAACTGCTTCTTGACTCTTAGTATTGATTTTGTAGGAGCTTGGCATTACTGCTTTACATATAAAGCTCCGGGCTACTGGAGGGAACAAGACTAAGACTCCTGGTCCTGGTGCCCAATCAGCACTCAGAGCCCTGGCTCGTTCTGGCATGAGAATTGGTCGTATTGGTAATTTCCTTTGCTGTTTTATTTCTGTGTGCCTTACTAAATTTATTATGTATCCATATCTTTTTTACCCTTTTCTCCCACTATTGGTTTTAAATGTGTTCTGTGCCTCTCCTGATGCCTTGAATGATTGGTAATTCTGGAAATTTGGTCATATGGCTTTGCTGCTTTTATAGAACCTATGTAAAGCACTTAGAGCTCATGCCTGATATACAATAATTACTTTGGGTTTGTAGTGTAGAGACACAAACAGTGTCATCTAAGTTAAACATTTGAGGTGCTGGTTTTGTAATTTTCAATTCTGAGTTCAGTTCTTGATGTTTTTTTTTTCCTGTTTTGGCAGAGGATGTGACTCCAATTCCCACTGACAGTACTCGTAGAAAGGGTGGCAGAAGGGGAAGAAGGTTGTGATTGCTTACAATTGTGTGGTTTTAGCTGGCGATGTGGTTTCTGGGATATTTTTGTTTTGGATAAAAAAAAATTATTATCAGCCTTGCTATCGGCTCGGATGTAGTTTTAAACCCAGTTAGATTATTGTGCCGGAAAAGAGAACTAGAATTTGATTTGGTTGACAATTATCATTTGAGCTTTACACATCAAATGCTGTTATTCTCTTGTTTCTTCAAGGTTTTTAATCGGATGCAGGATTCTATGCTTTTTTCCTTATTGAGCTGAAATAATCGGATGCTATTAATTAGAAAATAGATAGCCACTGAAATAATCATGAAATCTAAACACTCAAGGCTGTCAAGTTTAGTGAAAGCTTACCGTGTGAGAGGATTAGAGAACAAAAGGGCCGCTTACACAAAATTTCTACTAGATCAGTGTTAGTTTCGCTACCTTGTGGATGAGCAGGACATACAATTACTAACAACTAGCTTCTCAGCCCAATAGTAATGTTAGAGACAAATTAAATACTCCCATTTCTCTACACGCTGGTGTGTCGAACTTGATTAGATTGTTTCAATTAAATTGAAAAAGTGACCGAGTCATTGTTTGGTATGCTAGAACTGAACTTATTGTGTTTTATAAGACCTTGTACGCATTGGCTCATTAAAGTCCGGGGGGATACCATGCTAGGAATAACTGTTAACCTTATTTACTCATAGCAAACGAAAAACTGCTACATGAATTGGTGTCCAAAAGTTTAGTGTAATAATATGGTGTCACTAGCAATATTGAGAAAAAGAATGGTTCTAAAAAGAAAAATGTTGAAATCTAGTGTACGTGTAGAATTCTCAAAATAGGGCCCAATTCAGATTAGTTGCGCTTCTAAGCAATCGGCCCAACTACATCGGGTCCGTTCGGGTCAAGCCCTGTCCGGTAACGAAATGAAACCCTAGAAAGAAAGATTATAAAACCCTGACGAAGCCATTTCCGCCTCTCACTGAGTCGTAGACGAAGGCAGCGCAAGATGCAGATTTTCGTGAAAACCCTAACCGGGAAGACCATCACTCTCGAGGTCGAGAGCAGCGACACCATCGACAATGTCAAGGCCAAGATCCAAGACAAGGAGGGAATTCCACCAGACCAGCAGCGTTTGATTTTTGCTGGCAAGCAGCTTGAAGATGGCCGCACCTTGGCTGACTATAACATCCAGAAAGGTCAGTTTTCCTTTTTCTTATCTGGGTTTTTGAATTGATTGGTTTGATTTTTGATTATGGAGTCTAATTTGGTTGCTCTGTTTGATGCAGAATCGACTCTTCATCTTGTTCTGAGGCTCCGTGGAGGTATTATTGAGCCTTCTTTGATGGCTTTGGCTCGCAAGTACAACCAGGACAAAATGATTTGCAGAAAGTAATGTTCTTTGTCACCTCAAATCTGTTTATTTATGTGTAAATGATGTGATTTACTAGAGAACCTAGCTGGGTTTTCTTGTTCTACTCTGTTATTATTGATTTAGTTTTAGAAAACTTATGGGACAATTACTTAGCCTCCTTTTCTGATAATGTGTAATTGAGGTTATACTTGTCCCAATACAAATTTCCATTCTCTTAACTTTGTCAGCTGGGCTCAATCACTTGCAGTTGATTTTCATGAGTGGAACATTATTTTATTATGATTATATTTACTTTGTAAACCCTGTATATCATAGCTATGTGAAACACTTGCTGCATTTTGGTCCTATAGTTAATTGAGATTTGATATCAGACTGGGTCTGAGGAAGTTGGCTCAACTGCTTTAAGCTAACCGTTAGTTATATTAATTAATTTCATTTTAGGATATGAATATATTCATAAATTTGGTTACAATTTCTATCCCCACTCGTCAGATTTGTTGGCTGGATCCATTTAGTGTGAGTTAATCTTGTGGGTGTGGTGGGGTATCATTCTAAGGTTGCGGCAGCTCATGAGCTTAACTTTTGGGACAATTACTTAGCCTCCTTTTTCTACTGAAATGAATTGAGGTTATGCATGTTTCAACATTTATTCCACTCTTTAACTTTAACTGCTGGCATAAATTATTTTAAGTTGATGTCATGGGTGGGTCAAAATGTTAGGCTTGTTAAATTTGCTTACTAGATTTGGGATAACCAAATTGTGTTAAAAACTTTCCGCATGAAGATTGTAGAGGTTAATGTTGAATCACATGTTCTATAGTGTTGCACTTATGTTCAATGGATGGTATTGTGGCCTCCAATTTTAATTCCATATTTGCCTGATTGGTCTTTCAGCACTTGATGTTGTATGATTGTCCCACCCGCTGCTAATTTTATGTATTTTCTGGTTTTTTAGATGTTATGCTCGTCTGCATCCAAGGGCAGTGAACTGTAGGAAGAAGAAGTGTGGCCACAGCAACCAGGTACTTTTATCTTTCCTTGGACATGTTTAGTTTTTATTTATTTAGCATTTGAAGTTTGATCAGAGAATTGCTTAAGTTTATGATTGATATGCTTAGGATCTCTTTTTGTTCTAAACTGAAGCTGTCTTTTTATGTTTTCTTGCAGTTGAGGCCAAAGAAGAAGGTCAAATAGACTATTGTTTTAGTAATTTTCCCCTTGTCTAGACTGGAGTTTGAATTTTGCAATTCAGTTAAGTCATTTGCTTTGTATTTGGAGTTAAACAAGTGCAGTTTATATTAAGATATATGAATTTTGGGATAATTTTGGCCTCTTGGTTTATATTTGCTTTGTTATCTGGTTTCTAGATGCTCTGCTTGAATTTTCCTTTTGGTCGAGCTTTGTGTGATGTGAATGCTGCTAGGTTTTTTCGTTCATTTTGCTTTGTCTAGTCTCTGGCCAGTTTCATATTTTTAGCTATGGCTTTGGTCTCCAGATGCGGATATCCACATCTGCCTTGATGTTTTGTTAAATTTCCAATGTCAATAACCTATCTAATTGAAAAGGAAATGTCAAGTCATTATTCAGTCGTGTTGAAGACTTGGGATGTTCGATGGTTTAGAGGTAGCGAGAATTACATTTCCCTTTTGGTTTATGTTGATGCTCGAAAGAAAACCGAAGGAAATGTTTTCTCATTGGTGGTCGTCATTAACTGGTATTATAATCCATTTGCCCAATTTGAATGTCTGATGAAGAGCTGGTTTCCTACTTGTTCGAACTGCTCCCAACATGTGGAGAAATTTTTGAGCTGGCTGGTGTACCCACCAATAGAAATAAGACACGCGTAATAATTTATTTTTAGCCTCCTTTAACTATTTGTTCCGTCAGTCCGTTATCAATTTTTACCCTTTGCTATTCAGCCCTTTTCTTTTTACCCTTGTAAGTTGTATTTGAGGTCTCCTGGTGCCTCCTCTATCCTTACCTATTCGATTTTGTTATGTTTTATTGTCAAATTCGAGTACCCATTTTGTTCTTTGTTACATATTCTGCATGATCTATTAGAAACTTAAACCCTTGCAAATGGATGGGCCTCAAAATACAAAGAAGGAAAAGCACAGGCCCTTCCAAGATATTTAAAAAACTCAACGCGATATTGTTAATAGAATAATAAAGGATACATATATTAATATTGGTAGAATGCCGTTACATGTGAAGGAATAGTTTAATATCATGGAGGAAACTTAGGAAATGGAATAATGGCGGGATAACGTGGTTATACACGTGATCATATTACGATATCACACTATAATTACACGTATTACACGAATGAATAGTTTAATATCATGATGGAAAAAAATAGATGAATATCAGTTTCGTATTGTGATTTTCTGAATCAGAGACTTGGTATCTAGTCCTTTACCATAGAAATTTTCAAGGAATTCTTGGGGCGTGAAGTCTCGATAAATTGGTGGGTTGTGAGGTGACAGAAGCTCTGGGAGAGGACCACCGTAACCATCTTCCCTCCATTTGGCTAGGTTGAAAAATATGATACTCCCCATTTGAGATTATCTGCAGCCTCACACAAACACACAAAGTCTTATTTGGACAACAAAAAAAAGATCACACCAAATTTTGACAAAATATAGTTACCATGAGAAAGTTAATTAATTGGAAATCCATTTTACTTATTATTTTAACAAGAAAGGAGAGATTTGGTCTCAAGATATTCCCTTCACCTTTCTGCTTTATTGAAATAACAAAACAAAAGTTTAAACGTTTATTATTTTTACTTTTAATAAGAAAGAGACCTCCACTTATTGCTTGTTATTATTCTATAATGTCGGCTATCGATCCTCCACTTAACTTGCATATCAAATTATTTTCAAAAAACGAGGACCAGAAAAAAGAAAAAAGAAAAAAGAAAAATAAAAAATTATGGTGTGTATCCCATACCGTAATTACGAAATGACAATGCAAATCTATTGAATCCAACCAAATTATAACCCCACACACTCAGGGTGGCCCTAAGGGTGTGCAAGTGGTGTCACCGCACATGGCCCTGATTTTTGAGGGACCACGATTTTTTTTATGTGTATAATATATGTTTAACAAATGTTATATATATACCGAGTGAGCAAATTGTTGACACAAAGACGTTCCTAGCTGTATTGGTTTGCAAGGCCTCAACTTTTATTCAGGCGCGACTTCAAAACCCGCTTGTGTTAAAGGCTTGTCCGATGTCAACACCAACATTCAATATCTCGGCTACTTTCACAACCACAAACTGAAATAATAAATACCCTAAACCTTATGCTCAGATATTCAATTTTGCAAAAAATAATGCATCCCTGAAGGGAATATTGACACAAAATAAATTAGATGTTAAAAAATATTTAATATATGAATATGATCTATGATGACAAAGACTTATCGTTACAATCATGGTGATTATTCAAAAAGTGTAACATCCCTGACCCAATTTAATCGATTTAATTCTTTTGTGAAATTTCAAATTTGTCTTTGGGAGTAGGGGTACTTTGGTCACTTTAAGAAAAAAAACATTTATTGTATGGCATTACGTAATGGTGTAAGTTTGTGTTAGCATATGTGAGGCCCAATTTAAAGTTCGCACAGGGCCTTCAAAATCTCAAGACCGGCCCTGCCCACACTAGATAGAGATGGCGCATCGGTGTATTAGTGTTATATTGTTAGATTATCAATTAAAATTTAATCAAAATATTAGATTTAGAGTTGAATTTACCTGAAGAAAATCTCCAACGTTAATGATCAAACCACCAGGCACAGGCTTTACATCCAGCCACTCATTCTCATGCCTAACCTGCAACCCCGGCACATGGTTTTGCAACAGAACCGTCAAGATCCCGGGATCCGTATGCGCCTTAATCCCTACAGTCAGATCAGGCTGAGGACAGTAAGGATAGCAGAGCCCCACAAGCGCCCTTTTATCCGAAAACGTCAGCTCCTTAAACCTCCCACGCTCCAACCCTAACCCTTCCGAGAGCAACTCCATAACGTCATCAGCCACCTTGGTTGCATGCAAATCCCATGCAACCAACCCTTCCCTGCACACCTCCGGGATCTCCTCCACGTTGGGCGGCTCCGGCCCCATCCACATGTCCAGAAAGTCGTGCCAGCTGGCGGCGGTTGTACGGTACAAGTCGTTGTTGCTTGCATACATAACTCCCTTTCCTTCATCTCGCTTGTAGTACTTGGCTTTCGCCTCATGGGACTGCTCGTGGAAGGCTTTGACCACGTTGACCGTCTCGTCTAGGACCGAGACGGGCACCCCGTGGTCGGTGACCTGGAAGAAGCCAAAGGTTTTCGCGGCGGCTTTGACCTGGTCAACGATATTGGGGCGTGGGCAGGGGAGGTGATGTGGGAGAGGTCGATGGTGGGTATGACAGTGGCAGTTGGGCTGGAGGAGGGTTTGAGGTCGGATAGGGTTTGAGGGTCGTGGACAAAAATTTTAGGGATGGAAGTGATGCCGGAATCGGAGAGGCCTTTGACTCCCATCTTTGACTCGTCAAATTCCTTCACTTCCTTCATGCGATCGTATGAGCTTGAACTTGCATCAACACTGGCTGCCATTTTCTCACTAGGACTAGTTTTCGACAGAATTGCAAATATATTTCTTCTATGGTAATATATATAGGAAAGGAAAAGTGTTCATTTTTCTTTTATTTATTTATTTTTATATCGTTGAAGTTTCAACTTTACCTACCACGTTGATTTCCTTCTTCATGGAGTTGGTAAAAAGGGTGTAGAGAATGCCCATGCATGTGTCATCCAGGGCGGCCCTGACTTTCGGGTGGCCTAGGCCATAAACTAAATGAGGTCCTTTCTTATTATCCAATTGCGAAAAAATAACAAATAAGATGATTTTACTTCCCGGCTATGAGCAAATAAAAAAAGGAGTATGTATTATAGTATGACATATTTTCATTAAAAAAAAAATTCGGATTAAATATTTAATATCATGAAAAAAATTACAAATTTACAAACTAACGTACCACCAACCCTTTTTTCAATTTCCAATAGCCCAAAGAAAGAATCCGTTGTTTGCTTCTATAACGGGTCTTTATGTGTTTTGTTGCTATTGGAAATTGAAAACATAGTTTGCTAGGAACAAATGTAAAGAAAAACTCATAAATTTGATTACCTTTAGAAATTCCATGCTCCTCTTCTCTTGGTCACAATCAATCTCAAAAATTTATTCCAGATTCGTGAAAAGTCCCCCAGATTTTTCAAATATTTTATATTTGATGCTAGTATACATATATAATATAAACAATTTTGGCCATGGCCCCAAAGGCCGGCCAATCATCCCCATCATGCACGTTATACTAGTTTCAGTAAAAACGTCATATTTTCTCCACGAAAATTCCAACTCATTTGTATTTTATTTCAGTTTTGTCAAATTATTCTTGGTGTGAAAATGATGATCATGTAGACGGTTTTTTTTTTGAAAACGTGCGCCCAGTCACTCACAAAATAAGTATTTCAATATTTGGAAAACCAATCTCCTCCACTGTAGTAATTTAAAATTAATATATTTGTTCACACATTTCAATCTCCACCAGTTATATGGAGACTAATAATTATGACAAACGACACCGTTTGTTTGCACACTATTTGTCACGATGGAAATGAGCCAAGTTATGCGACCGGGGATTATTGTGGGTTCCAGGGTACGTGTGTTGTTGGGCCTCTGTTTTGAGCAACAAGGCAAACATGAATTCACAGTAAGGAGTTTAAAGACATATTTTGTGCCTTAATATGCATTAATTCTGTCTCCTTTTTTCTTTCTTTGATTCGAAAACCAAGCATAAATTTACATTCTATTATAAGTTTTGGTTCATCTGCTGAGGAGCATTCATACTCCATGCGGTGAGGGTCTGGACTGTAACAGGCTCAGTTCCATTGTTGAAGACGAACAAGTGAGCAGCATCGTTAACGGCTAGTGTGGGATAAACCCTTGAGGTGATGCATGTTTTTCCTCCAGCTCCGAAACTTTCAACAACCGAATGGTCAATCTGCAGTTTAAAAAACAGAAGAAGGAAAATAGTTATTAGTTATTAATTAAGGAATTAATAATAAAAATGAGTTACCAATTGTGAAGCCTAATCGTCTAGCAACACATGGTGCTTCAATGCATCGGATTTCAAGGATATCAAGAGTGGTGAGGAGTTTGTATTTTTTTTTAAACTTAATATGAAGAGTGGTGAAGTGTGTGGGGTGTGTTAATACTAGGGTTAAATATTAAGTTGGATGACCTTTTTTGTCTTTTTACACAATAATAAAACTTACAACTTAATGATTTAAATATTAGAGTGAATAAAGAGAAGTATAAAGTTTAAATAGAAAATCTTTTTTTTTTCTTTGTTACATAATCTGCATGATCTATTAGAAACTTAAAACCTTGCAAATGGATGGGCCTCAAAATACCAAGAAGGAAAAGCACAGGCCCTTCCAAGATATTAACCCTTGCGATATTGTTAATAGAATAATAAAGGATACATATATTAATATTGGTAGAATGCACGTTACACGTGAAGGAATAGTTTAATATCATGGAGGAAACTTAGGAAATGGAATCATGGCGGGATACACATATCACACGAATGAATAGTTTAATATCATGATGGAAACAGATAGATGGATATCAGTTTCGTATTGTGATTTTCTGAATCAGAGACTTGGTATCTATTCCTTTACCATAGAAATTTTCAAGGAATTCTTGGGGCGTGAAGTCTCGATAAATTGGTGGGTTGTGAGGTGACAGAAGCTCTGGAAGAGGGCCACAGTAACCATCTTCCCTCCATTTGGCTAGGTTGAAAAATATCACAATTGAAATCCGAGATTCCTTCATGGAGTTGGCCAGCACTCTGTGCTGCACACTTTTATACTCCCCATTTGAGATTATCTGCAGCCTCACACACAAACACACACAGTCTTATTTGGACAACAAAAAAAAGATCAAACCAAATTTGGACAAAATATAGTTACCATGAGAAAGTTAATTAATTGGAAATCCATTTTACTTATTATTTTAACAAGAAAGGAAAGATTTGGTCTCAAGATACTCCCTTCACCTTTCTGCTTTATTGAAATTAGCCTCTCGCTGAGCGCAGTGAGAGGCTTTTTTTTTTTAAAGTAATATTTATTTTAGAATTAAAAAAGATAATGGGTAGTTGTGTTCCATAAAAATAGGCTATTATCTGATTTTTATTTTAATTTTAATAAATATAAAAAAATGTGAATTTACCATATTATCTTAATTTAATTAATAATTTCAATTCTTAATATTTATATTAAATAATAATATTTTCTGATATTTTGAAGCCAAAGGTTTTCGCGGCGGCTTTGACCTGGTCAACGATATTGGGGCGTGGGCAGGGGAGGTGATGTGGGAGAGGTCGATGGTGGGTATGACAGTGGCAGTTGGGCTGGAGGAGGGTTTGAGGTCGGATAGGGTTTGAGGGTCGTGGACAAAAATTTTAGGGATGGAAGTGATGCCGGAATCGGAGAGGCCTTTGACTCCCATCTTTGACTCGTCAAATTCCTTCACTTCCTTCATGCGATCGTATGAGCTTGAACTTGCATCAACACTGGCTGCCATTTTCTCACTAGGACTAGTTTTCGACAGAAGTGCAAATATATTTCTTCTATGGTAATATATATAGGAAAGGAAAAGTGTTCATTTTTCTTTTATTTATTTATTTTTATATCGTTAAAGTTTCAACTTTACCTACCACGTTGATTTCCTTCTTCATGGAGTTGGAAAAAAGAGGGTAGATAATGCACATCCATGCATGTGTCATCTAGGGCGGCCCTGACTTTTGGGGTGGCCTAGGCTATAAACTAAATGAGGTCCTTTCTTATTATCCAATTGCGAAAAAAATAACAAATACAATGATTTTACTTCGCGTGATATGAGCAAATAAAAAAGAAAGTATGCATTATAGGAGGATATATCTCCATAAAAAAGGATTCGAATTAGATATTTAATATCATAAAGAAAATTACAAATTTACGTTCCAACAACCAATAGCCCAAAGAAAGAATTCGTTGTTTGCTTCTATAATGGGTCTCTATATGTTTTGTTGCTATTGGGAATTGAAAACATAGGATAGGAACAAATATAAAGAAAAATTCATAAATCTAATTACTTTTTGAAATTCTCATGCTTCTCTTCTCTTGGTCACCATCAATCTCAAAAATTTATTCCAAATTCGTGAAACTGTCCCCCTGATTTTTCAAATATTTTATATTTGATGCTGGTATACATATATAATATAAACAATTTTGGCCATGGCCCCAAAGGCCGGCCAATCATTCCCATCATGCACGTTATACTAGTTTCAGTAAAAACGTCATATTTTCTCCACGAAAATTTCAACTCATTTGTATTTTATTTCAGTTTTGTCAAATTATTCTTGGTGTGAAAATGATGATCATGTAGACGGTTTTTATTGAAAACCTGCGCCCACTCACTCACAAAAAAAGTATTTCAATATTGGGAATACCAATCTCCTCCACTATAGCAATTTAAAATTAATATATTTGTTCACACATTTCAATCTCCACCAGTTATATGGAGACTAATAATTACGACAAACGACACCGTTTCTTTGCACACTATTTGTCACGATGGAAATGAGCCAAGTTATGCGACCGGGGATTATTGTGGGTTCCAGGGTACGCCTCTGTTTTGAGCAACAAGGCAAACATGTTGTTTACAATAAGTACATGATTAATTTAACCAAGCATAAATTTACATTCTATTATATATATGCTCAGAATTCTAAGTTTTGGTTCATCTGCTGAGGAGCATTCATACTCCTTGCGGTGAGGGTCTGGACTGTAACAGGCTCAGTTCCATTGTTGAAGACGAACAAGTGAGCAGCATCTTTAATGGCTAGTGTGGGATAAACCCTTGAGGTGATGCATGTTTTTCCTCCAGCTCCGAAACTTTCAACAACCGAATGATCAATCTGCAGTTTGAAAAAAAGAAGAAGGAAAATAGTTATTAGTTATTAATTAAGGAATTAATAATAAAAATGAGTTACCAATTGAGAAAGGAAGTGAAGGGATTAAGTTTTCGTACCAAACTCCTCAGTGAAATCTTCTTATTAGCAGATAAATCTACATCTACAAAGCCAGCAAATGATGGTCTATACAACTTTTCATTAAACGGCCTCAATGAAGAACTGTCACATCCAAAAAAATTAAGGGTTAACGAATGTAAAAGAATAGTTCCACGGTGAGTACAATAAAATGGAAGCTGGACGACATTATCAAATATCAACAATGTATCAGATACTGTAAACTACTATCTTTTTTCGATAATAAATTAAGAAGAGTAGGACGAAGACAAACCTTTTTGCGTCAGAGCACATGAGAACCTTATGCTTATTCTCTTTGGTTTTAAAAACTCTAAAGAAGACAGGAGTAAACTCGTCCAGGTGTTGAGAAGCCAGTGTCAAGAGCCCGAATGGACCAACGCCACCTGGAACGTCGGAACGCCTTAGGCTGTAGACTGTTTGGGCATCGATGTTGGCCCAGTTAGGGTCAAACTCCTCGGCTTTGTCCAAACTTCCCAAGGAGAAGGTAACTTCAACGCCGGCCTGAGCAGCAGTTATTTCTTTTACTTCAACATGCTATGAATTAACGAGAGTAGTTGAAGAGCATTCATGCACTATTATTGTTATTGATATAATAATTGGTTGTGTAATTGCATGTCACCTAATTTATAGTTATATCAATTTATTGTGGAAAGGTTTATGTCCCTATTGAGTTGTGGTTTCGATCACCCCTTACCAGATTTTGCAGGTACTAAACCTGAAAATTAGGATTTGAGATAAACTGACTTGTCTGTAGAATGTGTTGTGAACATAGCTTGTGGTTGAATAATGAGCTACTTGTTTAATAAAATTTTGAGTAGTTCTTAACGTGTAAAATATTGTAGTGATGTAATATTCCAAAACTTCCACTGGAAATTCTATTTGGGAGATGTTTATTAATTTATTTTTAGTTCTTCACATTTTTATTATAGTCTTCCTTAGATTCTATAATTAAGGTGTGAATCACGTCTTAATCCAAATTTATGTAAATCCCTGGGTTAGGGCGTGACATGTCTAACCAAGTCAGTCACTCAACCTCGGCGCTTTGTTCTACATCAGGTACTCGATATCCACTCTCTCACTTCCTTTCATATGCTCAAGTTATCCTTGATCAAAATTGGCAACATGCCATGAGTACATAATTAGAGGCTTTGCAACACAATAACACTTGGAGTTTGGTTCCTCTACCCATTGGTCATAAACAGATCGGCTGCAAATGGGTTTACAAAATCAAATACAGGTCTGATGGCACCATTAAGCGCTACAAAGCTAGCCTGGTTGCTAAAGGATACACCCAAGTTGAGGGCATTGACTACTAAGAAACCTTTTCTAACCAAACTCACCACCCTCCGTTGTCCTGACAATTGCTACATGTCATCACTGGTTCATCCACGAACTGGACTTTCAGAACGTATTTCTTCATGGAGATTTGCTTGAAGTGGTGTACATGGAACCTCCTCCTGGTCTTCGCCAACGGGGGAGAACACTGTCTGTCGGCTCAACAAGTCCCCTTATGGACTCAAACAAGCTTCTAGAAACTGATTCTCCACTTTTTCAGACACCATTCAGAAAGCTGGTTATTAACAATCAAATGTTGATTACTCCCTTTTCACCAAAGCTCAAGGCACTTCATTTACTGGAGTACTTATTATGTTGACAACATACTTCTCACAAGCAATGATCTTCAAGAAATGGAACATCTCAAAACATTCCTTCTCAAACGTTTCCACGTCAAAGATCTTGGAAATTTGAAATATTTTTTTGGTATTGAATTCTCCCGTTCCAAGAAAGTTTTTATGTCTCAAAGAAAATACACACTAGATATTTTGCAAGATTCAGGACTTCTGGGGAACGCCCAGACAAGTTTCCAATGGAATAGAATTTGAAACTTACTCCCACAGATGGAGCACTGCTGCATGATCCAACTAAGTACAAAAGACTAGTTGGTAGACTAATTTATCTCACTGTCACAAGGCCTGACATAGCCTATTCCACTCGAACATTGAGCAAATTCATGCATCAACCTTGAAAACCTCATTGGAATACCTGCCTTACGAATCCTCAAATATATCAAAGGTACTCCTGGTCAAGGTTTATTATTTCCCGCCTCTAACAATCTTGCCTTGAAAGCTTTTTGTGATTCAGATTGGGGAGGTTGCCGTGCCACAATGAGGTCGGTTACAGAATATTGTGTTTTTCTTAGAAATGCCCTTATCTCATGGAAATCCAAGAAACAAGCTAATGTCTCTAGATCATCAACAAAAGCTGAATATCGAGATATGGCTAATACTTGTTTGGAGCTGACTTGGTTGCGCTACATATTACAGGGTTTAAAGGTCCCACAGACAACTCCTGAGCCATTATTTTGTGATAATCAGGCAGCTTTCTATATTGCAACAAATCTTGTTTTTCATGAACGTACAAAGCACATTGAAATAGATTGTCACATAGTTTGAGAAAAACTATAAGTTGGAATGATTAGTCCTTCATATGTACCTACATGCTTTCATATGGCAGATGTGTTTATGAAGGCACTGGAAAAGGATCAATTTGTGATACTACAAGGCAAGTTGGGTCTTCATGATATTCACTCTCTTATGTTGTGCCAAATATGAGTACAACATCTCTAGTGACCAAACACAAAAACAAATCGGTTCGATCCTGGAGAGAATTGCGCATGCCAGAAAAACCTAAACCTCCAATTTGGCAGACAAAAGCACATGTACTCAGACCTACAATAAAAATCCATAGTGCAATGGCAGTAATGGCAAATCTGGAGTTTAAAGACATATATTTTGTGCCTTAATATGCATTAATTCTTTCTCATTTTTCTTTCTTTGATTCGAAAATCAACTTCATTAATGAATAAATGTTTACAATAAGTACATGATTAATTTAACCAAGCATAAATTTTCTTGTGATTAAATCCTAAATATTCTATTATATATATGCTCAGAATTCTAAGTTTTGGTTCATCTGTTGAGGAGCATTCATACTCCATGCGGTGAGGGTCTGGACAGTAACAGGCTCAGTTCCATTGTTGAAGACGAACAAGTGAGCAGCATCGTTAACGGCTAGTGTGGGATAAACCCTTGATGTGATGCATGTTTTTCCTCCAGCTCCGAAACTTTCAACAACCGAATGATCAATCTGCAGTTTAAAAAAAAAGAAGAACGAAAATAGTTATTAGTTATTAATTAAGGAATTAATAATTAAAATGAGTTACCAATTGAGAAAGGAAGTGAAGGAATTTTTCGTACCAAACTCCTCAGTGAAATCTTCTTATTAGCAGATAAATCTACATCTACAAAGCCAGCAAATGATGGTCTATACAACTTTTCATTAAACGGCCTCAATGAAGAACTGTCACATCCAATAAAATTAAGGGTCAACGAATGTAAAAGATAATTGCAAGTAAAATGGAGTTATTGTCGATATTGGATTGATATTATCAAATATCAACAATGTATCAGATACTGTAAAAAATTAAGAAGAGTAGGACAAAGACAAACCTTTTTGCATCAGAGCACATGAGAACCTTATGCTTATTCTCTTTGGTTTTAAAAACTCTAAAGAAGACAGGAGTAAACTCCTCCAGGTTTTGAGAAGCCAGTGTCAAGAGCCCGAATGGACCGACGCCACCTGGAACGTCCAAACGCCTTAGGCTGCAGACTGTTTGGGCATCGAGGTTGGCCCAGTTAGGGTCAAACTCCTCGGCTTTGTCCAAACTTCCCAAGGAGAAGGTAACTTCAACGTCGGCCTGAGCAGCAGTTATTTCTTTTACTTCAACATGCTGTCCCTGTTCCACATTTTGATTGTTCATGTCCACCTTTAGCCCCCTCAAAGTTTCTAATTCTTTGATAGGCCATTGCACCACTTGTTTACCGTCGGGGCTTAGCCACACCACCCTTGGAATTGTCTACAAAATTATAACAATCCAAAAGATGAAGCTATCTTATTATATATATGGTAGTGCACATATATAATTGCTATACGAAGTAAGGAGAAATAAAACTATATGGGATCGGTTGGTGAGTTAGATTATATGATTGGATGCGATTCACAATCCTAGTAAGATGTTTGGTGGTTTTAAAACAACATGAATTTGATTGTGTCTAATACTAGTAGGCCCAAATTTAATTGGATTATGAATCCCACCAAAGAGTTTGTTTTAACTTGGATATAAGACGATGTAAAATCCTGTTAGGCCATGTAAATAACACACTTCAATCCAACATATCATTGATTAGTGTTATCCTCTCCAATCCAATTTTACCTCATAATCCAACTCAATCTCAATCCCGGAACATGTCCTTAATCGAATGAAAAAAAAATACAAAATAAAAAGTTAGCAATCATGTACCTGAACTCCAGCCCATCCCTTAGCTTTATCATCGTCAGCAGCATCTGACTCGTTAGCCCAACCCCACAAAATCCTCCTATTCTTTGAAGGATCAACGAAAGTCTTGGAAGCATAAAAGTTTCCATAATCCAATCGCAACCCAGCTCGACCATCCACCGAAGTATTATCAGGCACGTACCTATCTTTCTCAGGAAAATATTTTCCAAGTGTATAGTACTCATACCTAGTCTCATCAAGGCTCACTTTCAAAATATGTTTCACATCCTCACCAACTTTTGATGTGTCCACTCCACTCCTCCCATTCAACGCCAAAGGAAAAAAGTCGGGGCACTCCCACATGCCAGTTTCGGGAGCAGAGTGGAGAGGGTGCTTGGCCTTCACCCAGTACTTGAAATCAATACTTCTATACAACCAAGCCATCCCTCTATGCTTTCTCTTGCCACCCACCAAAATCCTCCAATGACCATTATGCCACCATGCAGTTGTTGGGTCACGAAATTGGTTCGAGTTCATCTCCTGGCTAGGGACTACTAGGGGGTTGTCATCGGGTTTGATCCATTCGCGAAGGTACGGGTCGGAGTAATTGGCTGGTACGGCGTAGTTTTGGATCTGACGCTTGTCCGCGTCGAGTCCTGTGTAGAGGATGATGGGCTTGTTGCCTGGGAGAATGGTGGCGGAGCCAGACCAGGTGCCGTTTATGTCAAAGGGTTTGGAAGGGAATATGGCTAGGGGGAGGGCTTCCCAGTTGATGAGATCTTTAGATACTGAGTGTGCCCACACAATGTTGCCCCACACTGCACCTTGGGGGTTGTACTGGTAGAACAAGTGGTAGATACCATTGAAGTACATGGGTGCTGTAAATTTGCAAAAGAGAAATTAATTTGAGGGTTATATTTCTAGATTTTGGAAAAGATAAAAAAAGAGTGACAAAAAGTCTTTAATGTTGGAAAAGAGTACTCACCATTTGGGTCTGTTGATAGTTATCAGAATATTGGCCGCCATGGAAAAAAACACAAGATTAAAGTCAGTGAGTGTAACATTAATAATCAATGGTTAAAGAGATGATAGAATTTGTATAAAACACAGTTCATATTCGTATCGTACTTACCATTAATCCAGTGCTTTGGAGGCTGAAAGTGATACCCAGTTCTATGGAGTTGCTTCACCTCAACGGCAGCAGCATTCTGAAGCCTGGAGTATATGTTGTGTGAGGCGTCAACTCCATTGTTGTTTATGACCAGAAAAACAGAAACAGCAAAGACGAAAACCAGAGCCAACTTTTTATTGAACACAGTATCCATTAGAGCCTGCAGAGAATGTATCAAGGGGAAGGAACTAGATTGAAAAAAGATGGGGAAATACTTTGGGATAAATAGGCCTTGGGTTATCTATATATAGCACTAGAAAAACAAGAAAAACCAATCAGGACGGTTTGTTTTTTGGTTAAGGATTACGACATGGATATGTTTGAAACACAAACAACCTTATTATCTATAGAAAGCTTGTGCAGATTTTTTGGTTATTTGTTTTCTGTTTCAGTTCTTATCTGTAAGCTTAACAGTACTTCATATAAACTTCGGTTTATCGGTGGGATTGGATTTAGATATGATATCCATACCTTTTGTAGCGGATTATTTTAGGGTATAGAATCATTATTTTTAGGGCTTGGAGTTATGATTTTGACCCTTGGACATAGGATTTAGGATGAGTGTTATCAGGCACACTACAAGAGTACTGATATATACGCTTGGAAGAAATATTTATTACAATCGTGAGGTAACATAATTGTTTTGTGCCTTAATGTTCCCCATTGCCTTTTATCTATTTTATACAAAAGAAAAAGTAAGGGGCTTTGCCATATAAGGATAAATAGAAGGGCA
Source organism: Prunus fruticosa (assembly GCA_018703695.1). Lineage (NCBI taxonomy): Eukaryota > Viridiplantae > Streptophyta > Magnoliopsida > Rosales > Rosaceae > Prunus > Prunus fruticosa. The sequence continues at coordinate 22,964,593 of CM031923.1, forward strand.
CGAAGACAAAATGATCCAGCGTCTCCAAAATTGAACAAGCCGGTCCAGTTACTCTGATAGTGACATTGAATAACTCTGGTGTCACACATTGAACAAGCCAGTCCTATTTTGCATATAATTTTTTGTAGAAAATAAGAGTGCTAAATTGCTATAAAATAAACAAATAAATATTGCAAACATGACATATTTTTACAAAAGGAGAATTGAATTAGAAGAACCTAAATTGAGTCGAGGCAAGTGTTGGACACTCTGACCTTAAGACGAATTACACCCCACACTGGTGCTTATGGTTCACTAGCGTTCGCCTCCCAGGATACAACGACTCCCCTCCTTGTGAAAGAAACACTGCAATTAACAAGGAACTTTGAACCAAATTATACAGGAACCTCTCTTTCTGAATATGAAAACTCTAATACTCTCTATAGATGGAAGTCTGTATGTAGAGAATTAATTGAATAATAAAACTGAAAGAGGATTGTTTTATTTATAGATGATCAAATACCCTTTCCAAAAATGTATCCCAATCTGAAAAGGCAAACAATGCATCCCTAGGTCTCTGATAGGTTCCAAACACATATGAAGAGTTGCCACCCCCAATTAAAGATGGGCCATTATAATAACCCAAGGGTTATGTCTTCAACCCAATGGGTTTTATTAATTTCCATTCAAATAGAAATTTTAATATTAAATAAAATAATATTATATTTCTCACATTTTTTTTCAGTGTACCAGAAGAAGCAATTTAAAACGTCTTCAACTTATTTAACATTGCAAATTGTGTAAAGGACTTTTTATTCATTTTATGCCTGACACATTCAGATTTTTCAACTTTCGGATTCATGAATATATCCACTGGTGATAGAAACATTGCCAAAAGGGCCGCAATTTTCATTGCCAGACTTGACTAATTGTGCCTCTATGATCAATCGGCATGCTAGTTTCAACTACTTGAAGCAATTACGATGCTTCAATGGACCACCATTTTATTTAAATCCATTTTCCGTTTTTAAAAAATATCTCATTTACAACACGACCAGTGCTTAGAGTTTAGAATTGTACATTTAGAGCTCAAATCTAGGTTTCTATAGTCTTGGGTTTTGGCCTGTACAAATTTCGTAAAAACCTAGCATTCAAGCGAAATGAGTCATCAATCGGTAACAGAAAAAAAACGGCGTGGGTGGATTGCCCACCGATGAATCAGAAATTGCATCCCCAAAAGAAAAGAAAAGACAGTATTTGATCTTTAAGATAAGAGAAGAAATGTATATATTCAATCAAAATGGGATTCAAACATCACATCCTATATATGGTGAGGAAAGCCAAGGAGGACGCCTTCCAAGTACAATCCAAAAAACACCCATAAGACTAAGCCCGTGTTTGCCTAATGAGTGGGAAATAACCTAATTTGTGTCCCCAGATTACGATAACATGCCTGATTATTACATCATGTCTATTCTCTGCTCAGAAGTTTAAATTTTGGTTCATTAGCTTAGGAGGACTCATGCTCCATGCGGTGAGGGTCTGTACAGAAACAGGCTCAGTCCCATTGTTGAACACAAACAAGTGAGCAGCATCGTTGACAGCTAATGTGGGATAAACCCTGGACAAGATGCATGTTTTTCCTCCAGCTGCGAAACTTTCGACAACGGAATGATCAATCTGCAATTAGAAAAAAAAAGAAGAAGAAGGATACTAGTTGTAAGTTCTTGAATAACTTTTTTACTTATAAAAATGAGTTACAATTAAATTGAGAAAAAGAAAGGGTTAAAGGTAATTCGTACCAAACTCCTTAGAGAAATCTTCTTCTCAGCAGCTAAATCTATATCTACATAGCCAGCAAATGATGGTCTGTACTGTTTGATGTCAAACGGCCTCAAAGTTGAACTGCTCCATCCAATTAAATTCAGGGTTAATTTTTTTGTTAAAGAATAACAATAAAGAAAAGTTAAGATAATAGTTGAGGGTTTAGGAGGACAGAGACAAACCCTTTTGCATCAGAGCACATGAGAACCTTATGCTTCTTGTCTTTAGTTTTAAAAACCCTAAAGAAGACAGGAGTGAACTCCTCTAGGTTTTGTGAAGCCAACGTCGCGAGCCCAAATGGACCGACGACCCCTTGAACATGTGAACGCTTTATGGCACAAACTGATTCGGCGTCAAGCTTTTCCCAGTTAGGGTCAAACTCCTCAGCTTTTTCCAAGCTCGCCAACGAGAATGTAACATCAACGTCAGCCTGAGCAGCGGTTATTCCTTTAACTTCAACAAGTTTTCCCGGTGTCATATTTTGAATATTTTTCAAGTCGACCTTTGGTCCCCTCAAAGTTTCTAATTCTGCAACAGGCCATTGGAGCACTTGTTTCCCATCAGGGCTCAGCCACACCTCCCTTGGAATGGCCTGCAATATATAGTAATGTTGTCTATAATGGTTCATAAATATAGTAGTATTTCTTCAAAAAGAAAACAACAATTCTAAAGAGCGATCTAAATTGATCATCTTGTATACCATCTGTCTAAAAGTACGACTCACGGGTTCAAAAGTGCGATCTTTATAAAACTAATTAAAGGGAAAAGAAATAGGCCTAGAAAACCATACCTGAACTCCAGCCCATCCCTTGGCTGTATCATCTTCTGCTGTATCAGACTCATTAGCCCAACCCCACAGGATCCTCCTATTCTTTGAAGGATCAAAGAAAGTCTTGGAAGCATAAAAATTCCCATAATCGAATCTCAACCCAGCCCTACCATCAACCGAAGTGTTATCTGGCAAATAGATATCACCCTCAGGATCATATTTCCCGACTGTGTAATAGTCATAGCGAGTCTCATCAAGGCTCACTTTGAACACATGCTTCACGTCCTCACCAACTTTTGATGTGTCCACTCCATTCTTCCCATGCAACGAAACAGGGAAAAAATCGGGGCACTCCCACATGCCAGTTTCGGGGGCAGAGTGGAGAGCGTGCTTGGCCTTGACCCAGTGCTTGAAGTCACTGCTCCGATAAAGCCACGCCATCCCTCTGTGCTTTCTCTTGCCACCCACCAGCATTCTCCAATGGCCGCCGTGCGACCATGCAGTCGTGGGGTCACGGAATTGGCTGGCGTTCATGTCTGAGCTGGGGAGGACGAGGGGGTTGTCGTCCGGCTTGAGCCATTCCCGGAGGTAGGGGTCGGATATGTTGGCCGGAACGGCGTAGTTTTGGATCTGTCGCTTGTCTTTGTCCAGGCCGGTGTAGAGGATGACGGGGCGGTTACCGGGGAGGATGGTGGCGGAGCCGGACCAAGTACCGTTTAGGTCGAAGGGTTTGGAGGGGAAGATGGCGTGGGGTAGAGCTTCCCAGTTGATGAGGTCTTTGGAGATTGAGTGGGCCCACACAATGTTTCCCCACACTGAACCTTTGGGATTGTATTGGTAGAAAAGGTGGTAGAGACCATTGAAAAACATGGGTGCTGTGCAATTTGCAGTCAAAAATTAATTAAGGAGATCCAATTAACAGCTATTGATTTAGGGATTAATTTAAATCTACAATGAGAAGTTTAATGATATTGTTAATTGCCAAAGATTACTCACCATTTGGGTCTGTCGATGGTTGGATTATCAGCCGCCATGGAAATATCCGAAAGCAAAACAAGAGTCAGTGAGTGAAGTAATTTATGAATGAAAAACTTTAAAACACCAATTGCTTGAATTAATATTGTTAATGATCACAGTAAAGATGTTAGGGGCGAAACAAGCAAATTAACGAATCTCACAAACAATAATTACGCATAAATGCATCGATCTCAACCCCGAGAAGAAGAGAAATTTTTGTAGATCAGAAAAACTTAATGATTTATTTGAAAAAACGATAACACTAATCAGAATATTTTATAAGACAATACCGTTAATCCAGTGCTGTGGAGGTTGAAAATGGTAGGCAGTTCTGTGGAGTTGCTTCACCTCACCAGCCGGAACACTTTGAAGCCTAGAGTATATCCTATGCGACGCTTCTACTCCGTTGTCGTTAATTGTGACCAACAAAACACACGAAACAAATAAAAAAACGGGAACTAGCTTTCTTACGAAATCCATATTGTTCAACATGCAAATGCAGTGAAGAAAGAAGAGGATAAATTATGGGATAAATAGGGGTTGAGATATCTATATATAGCGCTGGAGACTCAGAGAGAGACAAGGTGGTACTGGTAGTGGCGATCCATAAGGGTAAAGCGGGAGGTCCAAATTAAATTAAGATCGAGGTTTTAAAATTTACATCCTAAAATATTTATGGTATTTGCTTGTTAATGTGGAGAATAATAAGGATTAGGTTTGGATTAAGTCTCCTCTCTTACATATTAATGGAAATCCAACAACCTGACTTATGACTCGGCTTTGACGCCTGACCACCTAGCCATCTACATATCTCCTTCAAGTTCCTTTCAGGAAGGGGGGAAATTTGGATTATTAATTGGGTTATTTTTTTGTTAGGAATATTTATACATTTTGGTAGTCTCTTTTTCTTTTTTTAATAATGATTGGATAACTTAAAATGATTTATTAATGGTGCTTTATCATATAAGGACAAATAGGAGTGCACCAAGATAAAATGATCCAGCCCCTCAAAAATTGGATAAGTCGGTTAGCTCATTGTCCAACAATGACATGAAATAACTCTTATGTCACTTACTGAGAGTGACATTGAATAACTCGGGTCACTATTGAGACAGTGACATAAGAGTTATTTCTAGGGATGTACCCACTAGCATGCTAACCTAAGCTAAAGCCTAGGCAACTTGTTTTTTTTTCTAGGACTAAATTAATACTCTAGCCTAGGTCATCCAAATAAAATATTATTAATTAATCCCACTAGGACTAGGCTGACCACCCAAATAAAATATTATTAACTAATCACACTAGGACTAGGCTGACCAACAAATAAATAAAAAGAACTAAACCCCACAGTTATTAACTAATCCCGCTACTTTGCTCATCTATTCCAAAATCACTACACTAGGCATAGACATTCCCTCTCTCCTTTACCAAAAAAAAAAAGAATTCCCTCTATCTCTTGCGTAGTAGCAGCCCATCCGCTAGTGGCTAACTCCTGCTCTTCGACAAAAAGGAAAATTATGCATGTCCTCAGACTTAATTAAAGCAAACTAAGGTAAATTATGCATGTTCTCAGACTTAATTAATGCAAACTAAGGTAATCTTCCATTCTTCATATTCTTTTCTTTTGAAATTTTGGGGATTATTTAGGGTTTATGAAGTATCAATGAAATTTTAGGGCTCATTATTATGTCCCTCATATGTATTTTTTTGTTATCAATGAAATTTACTATACCCGTTGAGTTTTCAATAGGCTTGTACGTAAGGTAAATTTAGCCCACGCCATTTTGAAATCCTAGGTCCTTCCGTGGTTATTTCATGTCATTGTCAGACAGTGACCTGGATCGATTTGTCCAATTTTGGAGGAACTGGATCATTTTAATATTTTATCTTGTGTGAAGGCCCTTTTTTTATAATCATTTTCTGTTTATTAATTGAATGGTTAGACCATCTGCTACGTACTTGCTTATCTATTTTCCTTTGGGACAATTGTTGGTGCCATCCGGATTGCCTTTCCTAATGCACTAGTATTATGAATAATTTGGATGTTTTTGTTTATAATTGAATGGATTCTCTTACTTTCTTTACAATTTTTAGATGTATATACGCATTGAATAATACTTGGCTTGGTTCCTGAAAAAAAGATGAGGAATTCCTTCTGAAATCAATATGTGACCAATTGAAAATGAACAGTTGTCCAACCTATGAAAGGTAATATAAACAAAAAACTTGAAAAGTAAGCAAAGTTTTAACAAAATAAAAGTATCAACTCTTCATATAATTAGAATATGCAGATGCTAATTAAACTTAACAATAGATATAATTATTTTTTGCTGTCTACAACCACCAACAACGCCATGTTATGGTAATCCAATCCTGGAAATACAGCATCCCACTTTTTTTTACTACCCAAGGCTTCGATACATTTCAAAATCGAGAAATTTCTACTGGAGCGGGTGCTATCCGAGAACAATTAGCCGATCTGGATTTGCGAATTATTATAGATTATTCGTTGGTAGAATGAAAAGAATTAGGGGAAGAAGGGCCCACGGGTAATGAATGGGAAGATCGAAAAGTTGGAAGAAGAAAGGATTTTTTGGTTAGGCGTATGGAATTGGCTAAGCATTTTATTCGAACAAATATAGAACCAGAATGGATGGTTTTATGTCTATTACCGGTTCTTCCTCCCGAGTTGAGACCGATCATTCAGATAGATGGGGGTAAACTAATGAGCTCGGATATTAATGAACTCTATAGAAGAGTTATTTATCGGAACAATACTCTTATCGATCTCTTAACAACAAGTAGATCTACGCCAGGGGAATTAGTAATGTGTCAGGAGAAATTGGTACAAGAAGCTGTGGATACACTTCTTGATAATGGAATCCGCGGACAACCAATGAGGGACGGTCATAATTCCTAGCTCTCAGGCTAAATTATTTAAACAAGCATAATTTTACATTATTCTTCATCATCTTCTTCTAGACCCTAAACCTAAGCGTTCATCTGTTGAGGAGCATTCATGCTCCATGCAGTGAGGCTCTCTACAGTAATAGTCTCAGTCCCATTGTTGAACACAAACAAGTGAGCTTCCTTGTTAACTGCTAGAGTTGGATAAACCCTAGATGTGATGCATGTTTTTGCCCCAGGTCCAAAACTTTCAACAACAGAATGATCAATCTGTAGTTTTGAAAAACAAAACAAAAAAAAGCAAATTAATTATCAGTAATGAATTAATTAGAATTTATACAATTGAAAATATTAATTGAGTTTAAAAAGGGTTTTAAAAAAACGCACCAAACTCCTGAGGGAAAGCTTCTTGTAAGAAGTCAAATCTACATCCACAAAGCCAGCAAATGATGGTTTGTACAGGTTGTTCTGCAGAGACGAACTGTCCCAAACAAAATGAAAAATACAAATGGCAAGAGTTAATTACATGGTAATTACAGTAATTAAGGTAATTAAATTACGTACCTCGTTGCATCAGAGCACATGAGAACTAGGTGCCTGCTGCCTTGAGCTTTAAAAATCCTGAAGAAAACAGGAGTGAATTCCTCTAGGTTTTGTGATGCTAATGTCAAAAGTCCAAAAGGCCCAAGGCCTCCTTGAACTTTTGAACCCTTTAGGCCACAAATTCTTTGGGCATCGAGGCTGGTCCAGCTAGGGTCAAATTCTTCGGCTTTGTCCAAGCTAGGGATTGTGAAGAGAACATCAACATCGGCCTGTGTGGTCCAAGTCCAACAAAATAAGTTAATGCAAATCAATAATTCACAAAATAATTCAGTTCAGAAAAGTTAATTTGTATTGCAACATGCATCCATGTTGAGAGGGTCAAACCTGAGCCGCAGTTATTCCTTTAACTTCAACATAATCTCCTAGTTTGAGCTTTTGAATGCTCAACTCGACCTTTTGCCCTCTTAGAGTTTCTACTTCTTCAATAGGCCATTGCAACAATTGTTTCCCATCTGGACTGAGCCACACCACCCTTGGTATTGTCTGTAGAATTAATACCCAAAAGTATATATATGTTCAATAAATCAAAATCAACAAACTAATCACAGTACAGTACTGATTGTTATTAGAAATGTGATCAGCAATGTAATCAGTACAAATAATCTTGTACAGTTATTACCTGAATTCCAGCCCATCCCTTAGCAACATCTCCATGAGATGTATCAGACTCATTAACCCACCCCAACAAAATTCTCCTACTCTTTGCAGGATCAAAGAAACTCTTGGATGCATAAAAGTTGCCATAGTCATATCTCAACCCAGACCAACCATCCACCAAGGCTTTATCAGGAACATACCTATCTTTCTCTGTAAAATATTTCCCAAGTGTATAATAATCGTACCTAGTCTCATCAAGGCTCACTTTCAGAACATGCTTCACATCCACACCAACCTTTGATGTGTCCAACCCGAATTTGCCAACCAATGGAACGGGGTAAAAATCCGGGCATTCCCACATACCCGTATGGGGAGACGAGTGAAGTGGGTGATGGGCCTTGACCCAATGCATGAAATCCTTGCTCCTATACAAATGGGCCACCCCTCGGTGCTTCCTTTTGCCACCCACCAACATCTTCCAATGCCCATCGACCCACCAAGCCGTTGTTGGGTCACGGAATGAGGTTGCGTTCATACCCGCATCCGAGACCACTAGTGGGTTGTTATCTGGCTTGATCCATTCACGGAGGTACGGGTCGGATGCGTTTGCCGGGATGGCGTAGTTTTGGACCTGGCGGTTTTGGGGGTCGATTCCAGTGTAGAGGATAATGGGCTTGTTGCCGGGGAGAATAGTGGCAGACCCGGACCAACATCCATTTATGTCAAAGGGCTTGGACGGGTATATTGCAGGCTCAAGGGCTTCCCAATTGATCAGATCCTTGGACACTGAATGGGCCCAAACAATGTTGCCCCAAACCGCACCTTTGGGATTGTACTGATAGAACAAGTGGTACAGACCACCAAAGTACATAGGTCCTGTTTGCATTCAGAAAATAGTAAATTAAGAGAGTGATTAAGGAATTAACTTAGACTATAATTGATAATTGAAATAAAGGGTTGCAAAATCTCAACGTTGGGAAAGAAAGACTCACCATTTGGGTCTGCGGTTGATTGGTTCATGGGCCACCATTTGAAAGGACAAAGTACAACAACAATAAGTCAGTGACTCTAGTAACTAGAAGAGAATTTAGGAATGAATATAACACTTGTTCTGTAAACTTAGAAAGGTCATTCGTTATTTGCCAACGGGTCTAGCCTAGTGAAAAGGACCTTGACGACCGTGACAGTGTGTAGAAAATATCTCTTTCCCAATATTACTTATGTAAATATAAAAATAAAAAGATCCGTAATACAATTTTATATTTAAGATATAATATTTTACTATGCTGTGATGATTTAACTGTCGATTTTCATAACTTTTAGAAAGAATAACCCTAATGAGTTTTGACTGAGGCAGATCTGGAAATTTACAGAATGATATGACACCAAAACCAGAAGTCTTCAAAAACCACATGAAGTCTGTGATCAAAACTAGCTATTTTCCAGGACACAATAATGCCGAAAAAAAAAAAAACACCCCACCCATTTATTTTTATTTCAACTGTAGGTTACTAAAAAGTAAAGCTATAGTGAAAATGTGACATGGTCTCACAGATAAATGACTAGGATGTTGATTTTCTGAGGACCATTCAAGAACCACTATGGTAGCTAGGCATGCAAAGATGGTGGTCCATGTACCGCAATATTTGAATTGAATCATTGATATCCATCCATATTTACTAATTAAATATGTACGTCTGTAAAGTGCAAATAAGTTGGTAGCAGCAAATCAAAAATTCAATGAACACCTAAAAGATTAACCCAACTAAAATAGAAATACAGGTACCAATGTCTAATACCTAATTATAAACGACACTATGAAAAAGTCATTACGCATGAAAAGATTACATTTCATTGAATACATATATAATGACTTTTTCAGAATGCAAATAACAAGTATTAAAATTGCGAAAGAAAAAAATTTAAAATCAAAATAAATAAAGTCCTCGATCTAGTGGATGGTAAACGTATCGAACTAGTGCCCTCAGTACATAAAAATAGGCTCATTTTTTTCTTAAACAAGAATTAAAAAAAAGGAGGGTGGGGGGGGGGGGGGGGGCGGTTGGTGGTTTAAAGCACTTAAATTCACATACTCTGATAATGGCATCCATATTGAGCAAAATAACAACAACAAAATGTTCTGAGCAAAACAATACACACCCTTTTAATTTTCTTCAATTAGGTAATTCCACTTTTGGTTAGCATTAGGAAGAAAAAAAAAATATGAGAACCTATAAGTTTTCTAGCTACCAAAAAAGAAGGGAAAAATAAAAGCCTAGAGAGCTTAAACACTATGGCAAAAGATTAATGCCTGTAAACGTCTCTCCATAATCGCATGCTTGCTTGGTTTCTTCTTTTTTGGAAAGTGCTTGCTTGGCTCGATGTTCGTAAGTAACCTTGTAATTAAGGAAGTTATACAACACGCAATATTGTGCAGATGAAAGAAACAAAAACCAAACTTGAAGATCATCATCATCTTAAACAAAGTAGTACCAACCGTTAATCCAGTTGCTTGGAGGTTGAAAGTGAAACGCAGTTCTGTGGACTTGGTTGACCTTGACGGCAGCAACAGACTGAAACTCGGGGTAAACGTTATGTGATGCTTCGACGGCGTCGTTTTTTATCACAAAAACACAACAACAAGCAAGTAAAAGAACTTGAAGGAACTTTTTTAAAGTATCCATTAAAAGACAAGAGGCAGATTAATTATAGCAGAGAAGGGAAGAAGGGCTTGATATAATAACATAGAGAGAGAGAGAGAGAGAGAGGATAGTGGGGGAGAGTTTAGTGATATCAAATTAAGGGTTGGCTTGGCTTATCATGTTTATATATAGTGTGAGGCTCAATGAGAGAGAAGGTTTAGGGGGAGAGAGAGAGAGAGAGGGAGAGGTGGGAGGAAGTTTTTTTTTTTTGGACGAAAGGTGGGAGGAAGTTTAATAAAGAAAGTGATGCTGCTAGATGTCGAGAATCATAAGGATTGGATTAAGGATAACTTTGTTATTAATCGAGCGGTTAGTTATGGGAATTTAAAAGACAAAAAAAAGTTAAAGGGACTTCGTGGGTAAAAGTTTACACTCCAAAGAGGCCATGTGTTCATGGGTCCAAGTCTTTAAGTTGATAAAGTGTTGATTGGCACACACAAATGTTGCCGGATTATTTCAATCTTCAGAATTCTCAAATAAATAATCGATGGTGCATGTCTTCTCTTGCGTTCATTTCACATACGGAATTATTTAATATGTATAGATTCATCTAAAAATCTTTAATCAAAATATACCCCAAGGAATGGGATGTGATTCTCATTCTTTATTTATCATATTCCATCTTTTCCTATCCTGATTGATGTTATACCATGAATTTTTATCCAAAATAAATCATCAACTAAACTAAAAGAGCCATAGTTGGTAAAATATCAATACACTTGAAAAGTATTTTTCAACATTGAAAAGTAAAATATGTTCTGAAAACCCTAGCTACTAAGAGAGAGAACGCTTCAGGATCTCATCGGATCTTCGGTGTTCTTCAACTTTTTGTGGACCTATATCGATCTACTTTTTTTTTGGCATATCTATTGTCTCATTGTTGCATGGTTAAGAGGACACAAATTAATGTGCAAACAACCAATTAAAAATACCCGCAAGTGCACGAGTCTATTGAGGTATAGATTATACAAGTACGGGGTCGATCCCACGAGGAACTTATCGGCTTCCTATAAGTTCTAGCTTGAGTACGTAAAGAACACTAATTTTACACAACACACAAACACAATACAAATTTGAAACTAAAAATAAATAAAGGAAGGTAAAAGAAAAGAAACAAAACAAGAAAACTAAAGAAAAACACAAACAGCATTTTCTATCACCCTTTTATCACCTATTTATCACCTATTGGGCAGATTCGTTTCTCTGTTTTTCCAGTTTCGACCTCTGTCCAATGTTTTGCCTATAACTTTCCAACCGTTTATCCAAATTTCAAGTTCTTTATACGGTTGGATTCAGTACAGAAAATGCAAGAACACAAAGCGGACCAAAAGTCCAAAACAATTACGGAAACAAATAAAATCAGTGACAAAGACACAAAACGTGTCAAACACGCAACTCACACACACACATTTTTTTGGGGGGGGGGGGGGGTTGATTTGGTTCAAGTGACCTAATTCTAATGCATGAAAGTAAATGGACTTTGAATTTAAATGAGAATGAGATGAATTATTAAAATGTAACAAACACTAGGGTTTCGGAATCCACCCTAAACAATTCTACCCAAGTTCATGAATACTCAAGTGATGAACTCTAAACGTATTGATGAATATGTTCGCAATCAAGACCAGTACGAGTGGCTCAAGACGCATTGATTCTCTCTAATATACATAAAGTGCAGTACTAGTGCTACAATACTTGTGCCTTCCCTATAATCGAATCTAGGTGTGCTTAGTATTTTGATTCAATTACAAGAAAAACCCATTAAGTTCAAAGAGAATATGAACATCACAAGAATCCTAATAGCATGGTGTTTACATTAGGTATTCAAGAAACCAATTCACATGGATGATTCTTACTTCATCCATTTATTGCTTAGGATAACATGAAGATACACATAATCCCAACAACCTCAAGAAGCATGCTTTCAAAGGTGATCAATCAAAGAAGAACATACATCAAGGATAGATTAATTTGGTGAAATGGAATTCATCAATTGTTGTCAAGAAACCAATTCACATGATGCTCACTTAAACAAGTTCAATCATTTGTTGCTAATTAGAAATTATGTTCTTGGTTATCTTACACAACTTCTCAACTTTAGCTACATGCATACAACCTAAGGTGATTAAGCAAAGGAAGCAAACACATATCATAAAATTCAATTAGTGAATGGGGTTCATCAACAACATCTAGAAATTCATACACTCAAGCATCAAAACAATAGAGTATTCATGTTTAGGGCTTCAACCTAAGCCCTAGCTATGGAGTTTAGTTGCTCATACTTATTCCAAATACAAACTCAAAATACAATTAGAAAGAGTTCACAGATTTTGAGAAAATGATGAAAGCTTGAAGGTCTTCAATGGTGGAAGCTTTCTTCTCCACTTTGCTTGGCTGCCCTTTGGCTTTCTCCTAGCTCCTAGCTCTCCAAAATATCTGCTCTCTATGTGTAGAATGATAGAATAGATCAGCTACCCACGTTCAAAAGCCTCTCATACTTCAGATTGCACTCACCTATCCCTTGCCCATCAATTCCAGTTCAAAGATATCATATAAAACTCATGCTTTAGTTAAAGCCTTTGCCCTTGTCCCCTTGCCATGATGAAGCCTTGTCTTCCTAAAGATGCCAATTGCTTCAGAAAATATCTTATTTACAAAGGTAAATTCTTGTTACCAAGTGTTATGGTAACAAGAAAATCAAGATGACACAAAGGAGGTAAAAGCTGGCCAATTTCGGATTTCCAGAGCTGTGGTAACATGCTAGATTGGTTGGATTGGCAATACTTGTCCAATGGAGCTCAAATTTGGATATGTTGTAGTTAACATCCATTGGAACAAGTCTCATGAAGATCTTCACCTCATCCAAGCACCAGAGCATGTTGATCCCAGGCCAAGAAGTTGACCTACGAAAATGAACAAAAACAGAATTTATAATCAATAATGCACTTTTAGCTCATTTTCATTCCAACCAAGGTAAATGAGCTAAAAGTGCATTATTGATTATAAATTCTGTTTTTGTTCATTTTCGTAGGTCAAGAAATGTCAAGAACTAACTCAAAATAATGGGAGAATAACATGAAAAATCATGTGTAAAAATGAACCGAAGACTCATGTCTAGGCTGACTTTGGTTGTGATCTTGTGAGACTGCTCTTTGAGGTGTTGCGGCTTGATCATGCTAGATTCATTGCTCATTGGTGCCTTGAGGCCCTGAAGTAACTAGGTGGCGCTCTCTGTGTCATCACTGAAGGAAGATTAGTGGCGCAGTTGGTTTTCCTTTTGCCGATATTGTTTTAGTTTTTTGTATTATTTTGGTTTAGTTTGTTCAATAAAGTCCAGAAACTCTATGAGTTTTATGTATTTTTTCTCTCATGATTCTAGAAACTTAGTTGAATTTGTTGGGTGTTCTTAGTCTCTTTAAGAAAGTCATGTTGGTTAGTGACTAGTTTTTGTCTTTGATGTCATTGAACTAGATTCGAGGAAATTATGGCGGTTGAAAGGGGTTTTAGAAAAGTTTTTTTGAGTGTGATTCTCTCCAGATTGTTTCATCTTTTCCGAACTGGCTCAGGTCACTGGGAAGTTTTATCCATGGTTGCCAAATTGATATTGGGATGGCTTCCTTTATAGTCTACATCCTTCATACTCTTTATTCTTATTGATCTAATAAAATTCTTTCGTGTTTTTTATTAAAAAAAAGTATTGAAAAGTAAAATATCACTAAACTAAAAGAGCTATAGTTGGTAAAATATCAATAGACTTTATCTAGTGGTACCTTTCTTACTAAAGTTAGAAGATATCCCAAATTCCTACACCACTGATGATTTTTAATTTTTGTTACAAAGCTCAAATTGAAGTGACTCTAAACCGATTTGAATGGTTTAAATCATTTCAAACAATAAAGGTGGACCCAAAGAACCCTATTCGATGATGATGTGGTGGAATATAATATAGAATCAAATTGTAACAAGTTCTGGATATTGTACATTCTCATGGGCATTTTTTGGTCGGGATTAGATCATATTGAAGAGTTTTCCAAAGAAATAGAGCCATAGTTGTCTTTCTTCTTTCTATTTTTGTCTCAGATCTCCTTTGATTTGTGGTGTTTTCATATTTATGTGGGTATAGGAATACTCTATCCACTTCTCAGGCATTAAGGTGGTTCATGTTCAAACTCGAGATCAAAAGCAGTATGTTGTATTTTTCATGCCGTTCTCTTCTAAAAGATAGGTCATGGGCCCGATTCTGAGCTCATGGCCCATATTTGCACAGATTGGGCTTTGCTAGTGTGATGTGCGCGTCCATCCAATTGTTCCTCGATCAACTCGACCATATGTTCTACATCAGTCCCTTCCACTTCGAAAGAACTCGAACCCGAGTTATCTTCAGGATAAAGCGGATCATCTTCATAGGATGAATACATGTCAACAACATTGAAAGTGCTTGAAATCTCCATGGATGGGGGCAAGTCCACAACATATGCATTGTCGTGAATCTTATAGGGACCATATTTCCGGGGCTGTAACTTGCGATAAGTACCCACTAGAAACCTCTCATTCTTCAGATAAACCATGACGAAGTCACCTTCATTGAACACCTTGACTCTTCCATGTTTGTCTACGATGGCTTTGTATTTAACATTGATTTTCTCCAACCTGTCCTTGACCTCATTCTTCACAGCCTGGACGTCTTTTGCCATATGCTCAGCTGCGGTACTTACACCATGGGCCTTAGGTAGCTTCACTAAATCAATCACATGGTTAGGAACCGAAGTGTAAACCAAAGCGAAAGGTGATTTTCTTGTGGCACTGTGAACAACGTTGTTATAAGAAAACTCCACTTGAGGCAGTGCATTATCCCAATGTTTAGGTTGGTCTCCACATATGCTACAGATTATGTTACCCAAAGTTCTGTTAGTAACTTCTATCTGGCCATCAATTTGGGGATGTGTTGTACTCCTGCGATTAAGGGTGATTCCAAACATCTTCCATAAAGTAACCCAAAAGTGATTGAGGAACTTGGTGTCACGATCAAAGGTGATGGATTTGGGCACGCCAGGCAAACGAACAACCTCCCTGAAAAACAATTTGGCTATGCTAGCAACATCATTCGTATTCTTGCACGCGATGAAGTGCGCCATCTTAGAGAACCTGTCAACAAAAACAAAAACAGAATCTACTCCCCTTGGTGTACGGGGGAGTCCCAACACGAAGTCCATAGAAAGGTTCTGCCAAATATCATTAGGCACATGCAAAGACATATAAAGACCAATGTTTTGAGACTGACCCCAAGACACCTGACAAGTATAGCACTTTTGCACAATCTTTCCCACATCCCTTTTTAATTGTGGCCAATAATATCACATCTACATGCCAGCAATTGTTTTGTCTCTTCCCAATTGTCCACTCAGGCTGCCTCCATGTAAATCTCAAATTAGCTTCTCTCTCAATGATGTCTCAGGAATACAGAGTTTGTTGCCCTTAAACAAATAACCATCATTGAGGTGAAAATCTGTAACAGGTTGGTTGCGAACTCACTTAGACCAAATCTCCTTAAAGTCTTCATCGACTTCATACAACTCTTTCAAGAACTCAAATCCTACAACCTCTTAAGCAATAGTAACTAGCATGTTTGTTCTTCGACTCAAAGCATCTGCCACACGATTAAGGGTACCTAATTTATGCTTAATCACAAAAGGGAATTTCTGCATGAAGGTACTCCACCTTATATGCATCTTACTCACGGATTTCTGAACTGTTGAGGAACTTCAGGGCCTGGTAATCTGTATAGAGTACAAAATCTTGTTGCACCTAGGCGTGGGCACGGTCCGGTTTGGACCGGTTTTTGTCTAAATATGGAACCTGAACCGAAAAATACAGACCGGTTCAGTTTGGACCGGTTCTGCTCAAAATTCACACAAAAATCCGAACCAACCCGACCTGTCCGGTTTCCGGTTCGGTTCCTACGGTTCCGGTTTGGCATGGGCCCAAATTTTTTATTTATTTATTTTTTACAGATCTGCCCATAATGTATTTATATACCAATATACCCCAAATTTGAGGTTCCATCAAGCTTTCAACACATCAAAATGAATCAAACTTCAACAAAAATACAATCCAAATTTAATCCATCTTCAACATATAAATTACAACCCAAATTCAATCAAACTTCAACAAAATAAGTTCCAAAATAAATTACAAGCCAAATACAACCAAAATTCAATCCAAATATATATTACAACCCAAATTCAATCCAACTTCATTAAATTCCTCCTAGCATTGAAATTCCATGTGTCAAAATTTGCATGCCCAAGGAAAACAGTGAGAAACATGAAACACAAAAGATAAAGAACAAACCTTCACATTTATCTTGAGGGATAAATTTTCAAGATAATTGTTTACTAAGCTTGGATGCTGCCCTAGGCCGACAGCATTAGACACAATTCCAAGCTCAGTTTTCACATATTCGCTTAACCATCCCTATAAAAAAAAAAGGGATATAAGAAATCATATATAAAAAATAAGTTTTCTTGCAAGTAAAGACAGCGTTTTGGTCCTGGTTTGATTCTCACCATAAGACCCAGTGACATCAGGCAAAATGATAATCAACAACTGAAGATGCTTCTCCTTATGTCCAATTTCTTCAAGTCTCTGAGTAGACTTCCTATGAATATCTTTGAGCACCTTCTCAATCTGCCTAGGATTGGCTGATTCTATGGGAAGTAAAGGTTGGACATGGAAATCCTGGGAAGATAATGTCGTTAGAAAATCAACAAACAAATATTGATGTTAAAATCCTGGTTTGCACATATTCACCAAATCTTCACAGAATTCGGAAGTTAAAATCTTCCCTCAATCCCGAGAAATTGACAAACCCCCAGAAATCCACTCTTCCACCATTTACCATTTTCTACAAAACCAGCACACAATGAACGAAAAGTAAGTAACAAAAACTTCTTTTACTTTTGATGCAGCCCCACACCAAAGAACAACTAAAAACACGTTATTTTAAATATTTACGGTCTAAATTAACATATCTTATATGAATTTCTCCTAATGCTACAAGTATATGAAATGAAAAAACCATTAAATGAGAAAAACGTCCCTCTTCTTACCTTGCATCAGACAACACTATCGCATCCTTTTTTTGTTCTTTAGCAGGTATTGTTGCCCACCTCCTGCAACAATTGAATTAACATTTTGCCAATACAGAAATCAGAGAAGTAAGAAACACTACATATAGTTAAAGCTACAAAATTCAACAAACCCCAAATTACATGCATTCAAAAACCAAAGCTTGCACAACATACACCATATCGAATTATTAAAATATGTGAGAGAGAGCTTACTCTTAGAAGTTTTCTTTTTGTTGAACTTAGAATTCAACTTGCGGTTTCTTCTAGTAGAGACTGAAGATTCTTCTTCGAAAACTTCCTGGCCTTCTTCCCCAGCTTCCCCCATGTCGCAGACAAACTTGCTTTCAAACACATCAACTTCATCAAATAACGAAAATCTCCAAGAAAAATGAAAGCACAGAAAAAATACTCATGAACACAAATATGTTGTATACATATATATGTCGGTGTGGGTGTGTCTGCTTACTTATCGTCTTCAATGGAAGCTGCTTCTCCTTTCCTGCTCAGGAGAAGCAGCTTCCATTGAAGACATAAACAGAAAATCAAAAAACAATAATAAAAAATAAATCTGCAAAGGAGAAGACATAAATCTGCAAACAACAATCGGTAGCTCCTCCAACATTGATTTTTCGCAAGGAAGGAGCGGGTAAAACAATGCACACACAATCAAAACCTAAATACCCAAACATATGCAAAACCCTAGTAACAGAATCGAAGATGAGCTGAAAGAGAGAGAGGGAGATGAACAGTACATGAGAGAGAGAAAAGAGCTGAGCTAAATAAAATGAAGAGGTGGCTGCGAAGCAACTGCCGTGAGGGCGGCGACTGAGAGAGGTGGCGGCTCAGAGGCTGAGAGAGGCGCGGTCGACAGAGAGGAGGTTTTGCGCAGATCTTCTTGGCCCAGAGAGAGCCTCTGCGAGAGAGGATGAGAGAGAGGAAGCCTGAGAGAGAGAGAGAGAGAGAGAGAGAGAGAGAGAGAGAGAAAAATAATGTAAGTAAAATGTAAACCAACAAACAGGAAAGAGATGGTCAGACAGAGAATTGAAGGGGAAAAAAAAAAAAAAAAAAAACAGAAGAGAGAAAGCCAGAATCGAACCTGCTTGCGTGACGACGGCGCGAGCACTGAGAGCAACCTTCGGCGGCGCGGCGGCTGAAGAAGAACAAGGATGGCTGAAAGAGAGGTTCACGCAGAGGAAAAGAGAGGTTTGGCTTCGGCAGCTCAGATCTCGCAGAGAGAAAGGAAATGAAATCAAACAAGGAAGAAAGAAACCTAATTCGTGTTTTAGTTGTGATAATCCTGTGTGTGTGTGCGTACGGTAACATTTTAGATAGCCAATACAAAACAAGCACATGTTAAACTATATATATAAAATATAAAAAATATAAATTAATTAATTGTATTGGACCGGTTCGGATTGGACCGGTTCCTTGTAGTGGAAAACCGGAACAGGAATCGGTTTAAACCGGTTCGGTTTGGATTGGTCTCGGTTTTTGACTTTTTTGGTCAACACGGTTTTTTTCTCTTTTTTCGGATTGGGTTGGTTCGGTTTTGCGGTTTTGCGGTTCCAATGCCCACCCCTAGTTGCACCAAGTAATGCTCCTACTGTTTCAAAGCACAAACCACTGCATAAAATTCTTGCTCGTAAGTACCTCTATTTTTGGCAAGCTTCACTAAGTTTCTCACTGAAAAAGGCCACTGGTTTCTTCTTGAGACAAAACTGCACCTACTCTCACCCCACTTGTATCACATTCGACCTCAAATATCTTCTCAAAGTTAGGAAGGGCTAGGACCAAGAAGGTGCACAGCTTGTGCTTAATAAGGACGAAACTCTTCTATTGCTCATCACCCCTCTAAAACTTTCTTTGCTTCAAACACTCAGCTGATCAACGAAAGAACCAATAAAAGAACGAATAACCTGGTTCATAAGGCGCATAAAATTGTTTGGCGCATTTGATAAACCAAAAGGTATCACCATCCACTCGTACACGCCATCCTTGCTTTTGAACGCAGTTTTTCACTCACCACCCAGCTTGATGCGAATCTTATGGTAACCACTTCGAAGGTCTATCTTCGAAAACACCTTAGAATCCTCCAACACATCCAGCATGTCTTCCAACCGTGGTATTGGAAATTGTATTTGATAGTAATTTTGTTGATCACCATACTATCAACACACATATGCCATGTGTTGTCTTTCTTAGGCACCAGCAATATTGGGACTGCACAAGGACTCATGCTCTCACGGATAAACCCTTTTTTGCAGCAACTCTTCTATCTTTCTCTCGTAGAATGTCATTCTCCTTAGGACTCATGTTGTAATGTGGTAGATTGAGGAGACTTGCTCTAGGCACCAAATCAATCTGATGTTCGATATCCCTTATGAGAGGTTGCTTGTTGGGGAGGTCATCAGCAGTCAACTCTTTAAACCCCTACAAACTTGTTTGCACTTCTTTCGGGATTTCAGCTTTCTCAGGTACGACATCTAACAACTCTTTCATCACTACGGGATAAATTGTTTATGCATCTTTAACGGCTTCTAAATAGTCTCGTTCATTGCTAGATATGGTGAGGAAACTGGAATTTGCGCCTGGTTTCTCAAGTTTGCCAGAGTCGTTCATGGGAGCCATAGTAATTTTATGAGAGCCCAATTGAAAACATACACGTTATCACGTCCCTTATGAGTGACATCTTTATCAAACTGCCAAGGTCTACCCAATAAGATGTGACTAGCATCCATATCAATAATATCACAAAGAACCTCAGACTTGAAATGCTTACCAATGGACATAGGTACCTTGCAAACTTCTGTCACCTAAACTGAAGGGCCTCTCTTCACCCATCTCAAGGAATAAGGTGATTCATGCTTTTCTATTGGCAACTTTAAATAATCCACGACTTTTTTGGATATGAGATTCTCGCAGCTGCCACCATCGATAATTAAACTACGCACCTTGTTGTTGATGGTACAAAGAGATCGAAAGATCTTATGTCGCTGCCTTTCCTTTTGTCTTGGTGCGTGTAACACCCGCTGCAAGACTAGGTTAATTAATTTGTCGCCTTCCTCATAGGCGAAATCAGCTCCTTCGTACTCTTCATCAACACCATGATCCTCATTGTCATCCTCATTCGCTTCAGCCAAGTTAACTTGTCGACGATTGGGACAATCGTTGGATTTGTGGTCCAGTTTGCCACAACGATAATAGTGATCTCCATAAGGTTTTACATAAGGATTCGGTCTCTGGAAACAACCGTTATCCCCAGTGCGACTACTGCCTTATGTTGCTCCCTTTGTGCCCTGCCATTTGTTAGTATTATTATTCCTAGAAACTTGTGCAACTTCTTTACCTTTGTCTTTTGCAGGGACAGGTGAATCGGTAGATTTCTTCTGAAAATTGCCAGAACTCGATTGTTTCTCGTTCTCAATTAGCTCCGCCTTGAGGGCCATGTTATTGGCCTCTTGCATGGTCCAGAAAGTTTGCAACCCAATTCGACCTTGCCACTTGTTAACTATTGGTTTCATCTCGGCTATTACGTTCTGCTAGGCGCAAAAATTCAGATGTATACTCTGCCACCGTCCTATGGCCTTGGATGCAATTGTGGTAAAAGCAGTACAAATATTGCTCAAAGTCTGCCAGGAGGAATCTGTCCATCATTAATTGCCTTATTCGTCGCCAAGTTCTCACAGCAGATTTGCCTTACCTTTGGTACGTCTTCTGTAATTGATCCCACCATACTACAGCACTTCCTTTAAGACGAAAAGTTGTTAGCTTCACCATCTTCGCCTCGGGAACCTCCATAAGTTCAAAGAACATCTCCACTTCAACAAGCCAATCCAAGAAATCTTCAACTTGTAAGTGTCCATTGAAATATGGAATTTCAGTCTTCATGCGATAGTCTTCTTGGCGTTGGTTATTGGGTTAGGCATGATCGTCATGAATTTCTTCCTCCGACTCCGCATCGCTATCTTCTTGACGAGGGCGTCGTGGGAGACGTCGTTCATTACGTCAGTCTTCTCCTATGTCTTTGTTTGTCCGTGCTTGGTTTCCCAAGGTCAAGATCATCTGACGTAGACCCTCGATTGAAGTATTGAATTCATTATGAGTGATTGGTTCCCCGTCTCCACGGGTCCTATCTTCTCCGTCTGGACGAGCCATTGGAGGCACTTTAAGTTAGGAAAAAACATGCTATGATACCAACTGACGCAGTGAGATATAAGGGATATGGTGATCGAACGATAACCCTACAAGTAACAATGTCGGAATTCACCAACAAACTGAAATCCACCAGAGAAATTGAGTAAACCTCAAATATATTGATTGAAAATATGATGAATAAACTCATGATGCTCCAAGGCATTCCTTTTATACAAGAGAAACCCTAAACTTGCTTGGAAAGCTAATGAGAAACCCTAGACTTGCTAAGAAAGTTAATTATAAAACAAAAAAGAAAATAATAAAAGTTTCCCAAAATATTCTAAAAACTTTAAACGCTGAAAAGTCAAAGTAAGCAATAGAATTTGGCTAAAATAGCTCATACATCACGACAAAGCAGTGGGTTGTATTTGTCACGATGTTCTCTTCGAAAAAATAGGTCATGGGCTCGATTCTAGCTCGGGGCCCATACTTGCACAGATTGGGCTTTGTTGGCGCGACGACGTGCGTCTGTCCAGCTGTTCCTCGATCAACTCGGCCATATGTTATACATCACTATAAAATGTCTGGTAAAAAAGGTTACACACAAGAATTTGTCATCTAACTGGTTTGTTTTCTTCTACTGTGATAATGTTTGGTGGGACTAATTGATGTGTGATGGATACTCTCTTGTTTTCCAGTTTAGGATTCTTGACAATTCTCTCATCTAATCTTCACATTGCAAAGATGATAACTTTTAACTAAAATCTGCATATGCTTTCATATTTATTGTGTTTTGTACCTTCATGATTGTTACCTATCTTCCACTCCAAACCCATGCTTGCTTGGGACAAGAAGACTTTTATGTCAGATACCACATGGGACAACTTCTCCAATTCACCACATCTGTGAAGTCTCTTCTATCAATTCTTCTATGTCCCCAAACATGATTTTGCATTTATCGTTTAAGATCTCATTCTTTGCACAAATGGGGGTTTAGGAGATTATGTCTTTATCTCCAAATTATTTGCTAACGAGATGATACAGATTCTTTTTGAACTTTATGTCCCATCTCCAAATGTAAAACCAAGATGGTAATGAATACAGATGATCACCGGTACCGAACACTGCATTTGCTAGTGGGTGGGTGCACGTCATTCTCTTAATGTGCTTGCAAAAATTACATACACCAACACGTGTAGAGTAAAGCGTTCTCTTGCCAGACAAATATTTATATTGTGAGACTGTCAATTTGAAACATATATTCAGACAACTTCAGTCAACAATCAACCCGATCAATGGTCCAAATTCACTAGCAACATGAGCATCTTATATTGATCGAGAGTGTAAACAAGAGAACGTTTTATTCATATGTATATGTCTGGTAACTTGAATAACAAAAAGATGGGCCTAGGGGAGCAGAGACAATAGATTGGTTTTCAATCAAATGTGCTTAGCAAATGAAAAGACAAACATTTCATTTGGGCCCTTCCCGAGGTGTTGGCAAGGCTTTTAACTCTAAAAGGTAATGTGAAGTGAGAGTTCAGCTCAAGTGAAGTGATTAGACTTCATAAAACGGCTCAAAAGAAAGAAATCCATAATAAAAACACCTCAATATTCTGTTTTGTGACACATAAATTGAACTAATAATTAGGGTAAGCACAAACTTGATTTTATAGAAATGAGGAGACAAAAACAAGGCAGTGAAGGACTTAGGGTATGGGAAATCCAAGAAGCAGGGTCTGGAGTTGACATGGGGAAGGATCACTAAATATGCTTGAGAAAGGGATCTAAACTTGGTTCTGTTTCTTTGTTTAGTCCTAGTTACAATCGACTTATATGTATGTACAAGTTCAAGGCTAATATGTATGTACTGGAAACGTATATAATCATCCATGTATTCTCTTGATAAGCAATTTAATATACTGATTTTTCCTCTTCCTCTTTCTAAATTCTCTTTTCAACGACGTTTTTTTCAACCAAAAAAAAAAAAATTCTGAGCAAAGGTTATCATATTTCTTCTATATTGTTCAGGTTCATCAGTATAACAATATATGATATCCGGTATTAACAACAACTGACTAAAGTCCTTGATGTAGGATATGGGTGAATTGAGTATTTAGGTAGTTTAGCGGAAGCGAAAAACAATGGAAAACAGAAAATAGAACAAAAGGGATAGGTCTGGAATCACTCCAAGGGGTTTGGCTTCACACCAAGTAGTCTCCAATCTCTAGAAAATAAACTTTTCTTTATATCTCAACAACTCCACTCCATAATGAATTATATGAGAGGGGTATTTATAGCAAACTAAAAACTAGAGACAATTAGGATAAAAGAATCCCTTGCTAAAACAGAAATTCTATCCTAATTAAAATAGGAAACTTATAAACCCTACTAAAATCTGGAAAAATTAAAAATCTTACTAAAATCTGGAAAACTTAGAGAACAAGTTAGAAACTAATCGCATGAATATAAAAAATGCCAGATTTAAAGACCAAATTAAATGACTTCCTCTTCCATCTCTTTCTTTTGTAAACCCTAATGGGTTTGACAAAGATGTCCTCATCAGTCCCAAATGGCCTCTGAAACTGATACTTTTCAATCTATATAAGGTGCACTGTGCACACTATGGCAAGATAAAGCAAGAGAGGAAATCTCACCTTTTTCTTTAGGCTTTTGGAAATTAACCAAAATCACCATCAAATAAGTGAACTACCAATAATCTCCACATGAACAGGTCCCTTCCCTGAAGTGGTGAAACCGGTTTACATCTCGGACAATGATCACTCTCTGTGTGATAGCTGATACAAACTTACTAAATGTATGGCAGTCACCACAAACCCTCAGATTCTTTGTAATTCTGATAGGAGTTCCATCAGCAGTGGCAATAAGGCCAAATGCAATTGCCAGCTTCTCACTATGTGAATACAACATACTCAGCTTCACTTCCTCATCAACATCATGTAGCACAAAATTTGTATCAGGAACATAACCAGCCAGCTCTAACTTCTTACCCAAACTCTCAAGCATAGCATAAATCTTTTCTGACCGCGGATGAGGCCTATCTCCAGTGCTAAATTGGTAAGTTTTATTATCCACCTCAATCCATGTCAAACCAGGTACTTTCTTTAGTCTCCTCTGGCTCATCAGATCTCTCATCTTTGCTACATCTTTCCACCTACCTGCTCTTGCATAAATATTTGAAAGCAATACATAATGTCCTGCATTGTCAGGCTGTAGTTCAAGAAGCGAATTCACTGCCTTTTCTGCTAGGTCTATATTCCCATGGATTCTACATGCCCCAAGCAAAGCGCCCCAGAGTCTCTCATCTTTCTCAACTGCCATACTCTCTACCAATTCTAAGGCCTCATCAAGTCTCCCAGCACGGCCCAAGAGATCGACCATACAAGTGTAGTGTTTGACGTCTGCTCTGACAGCAAATTCATCCCACATCAAAGAGAAAAACCGAAGACCCTCTTCAATCAAGCCTGGATGACTACAAGCATACAGTAGTGAAACAAATGTGATCACATTTGGTGATACTCCACTATTTAACATCATATGAAAAATATCAATAGCTTTTCGGCCATGTCCATGATAACCATAAGCTGCAATCATGGCACTCCATGTTATAACATTCTTCACTTGCATCCTATCAAAAATTTCCCTCGCGGAATCAATGCACCCACACTTGGCATACATATCAATCATTGCCGTTCCTAAGATCACATCCAAGGAAAACTTATTCCTGTATATATAATAACGAACAAGTCTAGCCCTATACATAGCACCCAATTTTGCACAAGCATTAACAATAGTCACCATAGCAACCTTATCCGGCACAACACCTTCGTCTATCATCCAATCAAACAATACCAAGGACTCATCAGCATTCCTGCAATCAGCAAATGCACCAATCATCACCGTCCACGTTACAAGATCCCTGTTCTGCATTTTATCAAACAGTTGACGAGCATCGTCTACAACCTTACATTTTGCATACATGTCCACGAGCGCTGCACAAGCAAAGTTATCTGCAAGCAACCCATGTTTCAAAACAATGTCATGAACCAATCTGCCCATTTTCAGGTCCTTCATGTCCCTACAAATCCTAATCACAAAAGGCAATGTATAAATATCAGGGGTCACCCCACTTCTAATTAGCTCCCTAAATGTTGCAAAACCATTAGTAAAATCACCAACATTTACAAACCCACCAACCATTACACTCCAAGTCACTGAATCTCTCTCCCCCATCCCACCAAACAGAGCATAAGCATCACCCAAAACCCTACGCTGGGCATACATGTAAAGCAGCTTGTTTGCAACAGTGAGATTTTGGAGCATCCCATTGACAACCACTTGGGCATGGACTTCTCTAACGTGGGAGATGTTTCTAGAGCAGAGCAGGGCAGTGACAGAGAATTTCGGGTCCCAAGAGTGTGAAAAGAGAGGCTGCGGTTCTTTATGTATACGTGTATGGGCGATTCTGGTATCTGCCATAATAGCAGCCGTAGAAAACAAGTAGAGCCTAAGGATGTCATGGTTTGCAACAAGGAAGGTCTGGTTTTTCAGTTTGAGCATAATAAAGAGTGGTTGAGGGAGTCGAAATCTTTCATACTGTCATGAGCTTTATAGTCTAAGAATGAGAAGGAAAATGAGCGGGAAAACGAAACCTTAACTGCTACTTTTTTGGTTATCCATTTTAAAGAAATTAGTATTTTTTATTTAAAAAATTAAAAAAAAACAAACGAACATTTTTATTAAGAAATTAGGTAATTACACTACAGAAAAGTACTGTAACCCAAAGAACTTAAGATGTGTTTGAAAAAAACGCTTTCCTAAAACAAAAGGTAACCAAACAATGATCACGTACACAATTGGCTTAACAAAATAGCATATACGGAATAAAACTTAAAACACATATAGGTAGGTTTCTGCCTTCAATATACATTCCTATATCGAGCTACACTGCTAAATCCAAAGACTGGATTTATTGATACACTGACTTGTGCTAGGAACAAGCAATACACCCTTCTCTTACATCTCTTACATCCTTCTATTTCTCAAAAACAAGAAAAATTGTAGGATAATGATACAAATACAAATACCAATTTAATGCAAGTAATTGAGCTAAGATCACACCACTACTAGTTCAGTTGTGTAAGCGGTGACCGGGGTATGAGTGACGGTTTCAACTCCTTCACATCGAATGATTCGTATGAATGGTTTTCCCGGAATTCCTCAACAAGAGCTTCCATAGGCATGGCTCGAAGTGACTCGAATCGTGCCCTTGCTTGGAACTTCTGGCTCAGTCTTTTCGGGTGTAGATCCACTAGGTTCATAATCCTGCATATTAATCACCAAAGTCATGAACTGAATTGCAAATGCGCACATATACTAAACCAGTACGATAAATTCCCAATCTCAGTTACTTTTCTACATATCAGGCAGAGTATGTCCACTTCATGAAGATAATCATGAGTGATAAGTACATTAATCCTCATCATCATAATGACAAGTTGTGAGAAAAAACAGCTTACCGCATACTGGTTCTGGAAGGTATCTTGTGCCCTCTCTTCAATTGATGCAGCTTGGCCAGAGTGATCCTCCCGGAAAGTCTCAAGGGTATTTGAATGAGCCTTGATATTCTCCAAGATTTCAGAAATAGATTCGCGCTCCTGCTCATGCACACCTGTAGGAGGTTCATAAATCGTATGCTTAGAAAACTTATATAAATCTTTATCTACATTTCATGACAACATTCCAATTTCATTATTGTTCAAATCGAAATGCATAAATCCCAAAAGAAAACAACCAAATTCTACAGTTATTATAACTGCATTATTTCTAAAAAACAAATATATATAGCAAAGCAGCATAGTAGATTGTCGGAGATACAACCCCCAGAGTGTGAAACAAACAAATTATTTGTATGCCATCCACTCTCAGCCACTTTTCAAACCGCAAACATTTTGGAATGTGTACAACAGGCACTTGATTACCAATTGGATCACTAACATTTCATTTACACACTTAAAACATTTATTGAAGAACACTGATCACAAACACATTCAAGCACAGATCATCTAAGCTGGACTGAGATTCAGAGTATTTGTGGAATCACCAATTCATATATTAGAATAAGAAAAACAAAAACTCACAATCAACATGCTGAATGACATCCTCACTATTCTTTGCCACATCTTGCTCAACTGCAGCCCTCACTGAATTGATCTCAACATCATGTTGCTCATTACAATCAGAAGCATTCCTGCACCAAAATATAATAGATTTAGAGCGATCGACATGAAATGTAACAAACAAAATCTACACTTTGCATAGAACTGAAAACACATCCCTATATTGTTTAACAAAAGGTGCCCTTTTTTCTGTTAAGGTTAACAAGCAATGTTCTTTCTCCTGTATATACTTTTTTAAAAAGAACATTAAAGTGGGTTGCCCACACAGAATTTAGGCAAAGGCAACAAAAATCCTAATGAACAAGATGTGAAAAGGGTATCCCCACCTGATAAGTGACACCATAGCTGAAACATGTTTATTTCCCATATCATTCACAGACTCCTGCGTCCTTTTCCAGTGCTCCAAAGCTGAATCAACAGTACTTACACTAAACAAATAAAAGGATAGAACAAACATCAACATTCAAGAAAACAAAGTATATGGATCAAGATTTGATATATAACATAAAGCATTAACTTACCTTTTCTGTAGAAGAACCTCCATGCGACAATGCTTAGCAGCAGAATAATCAGCACCATCCTTAGCGTCATTCTCTGCTTGCATTGAAAATTCCATCCATTTTCTTTTTGCATCTGTGGCAATAACCTCCATGGAGGAAACATGACCATCCATGAAAGACTTGTCTGCAATAGCACTTTCTCTGAAACCAACAAGCTTGGAATCCACCTGGCAGTTCAACCAGCAATCATTTTGGAATGAGATTGAATACAAACCTTAGTTTGAAAAACTAATAACAAAAAATAAAAAATCAACACAAACAAACCATCTCCTTTTGACGACAAATGTGAATAGAGACTAAGCTAGAGATATCAGCAATAAGCTTCTCAGCATCAGATTTTGACTGCTCCTGTGTGGCACAAACACTTAGCATGTCAGCAAAATTCCAAGACACTACATATGTACAATAATTGTGTATACATACCTCATAAGCCTTCTGAAATTCAGCAATACTATTCATTTTAATATCGCTCGTCTGTACCACATGATCTTCAAACCTCTTTGATTCTTCCAAAAGCTTGTGTAGGAATCCTTGAGAGTACTCAGAAATGTCCTTTGTTTGCTTAATACTAGAATGGAACCTCTGTTATACAAAATTTGCAGCAACTAAATAAGAAACTTTTATGAAAAGCAATTCAGAGAAATATAGGTGAGAAGCAAAGTTATTTTTCCATGCTATGCAAAATAGTTGATGCACAACAAACATTTTTATACATGAACTTTATAAGAACCTCCAAAGCTACCAAAACTTGAAAATGCAATATGGTACATGTGAGATCACGTACCTGTTTCAATTCCTTAGCAAAGGCTACCATTTCACCCTGCTGCGTCGAGAGACCACTCTGAAGATCCTCAAATATTGAAGCTGCTTCACCAGCGTCTGAAGCTAGAAACTGATTACGGAAAAATAAATAAATAAGCTCGTTATCAATCAAAAGAAGTCGCAAAAATAAGAAAACTAGAATAGTGAAAAACTGATAAGTGCAACAGGGGAACTCCTTTGTTGCTACCTACTTCTTCAATAGAAGTTGCATTAGAAGAAGCCAAAGATGAAATTTCATCTAGAGCAGCATTAGAGCTCGCCTTGTGCAAACGCACAACGTTTTGCACTGCCTCAATATGAGAAAGATACAAAGTCCTTGAAGATGTCAATTTGTGCTTCATATCCATAATTGCCTAAAAGCACGAAGTCCAAAACCATGAAGACATCATTAAAACACAAACCAAAACGTAAACAAACATAAAGAAAGAGAAAACTGTTGAAAACATTCAAACAATACCTTAACGTGTGCGGTTAAAAAAGAATGACAAAGGTTCTCAACACACTGAATGTGTTCATTCTGACGAGACATTGATGTTGCCACCATCTGGCAAAGAGAACCAATTTGTTGGGCAAGATCTGCCTGGTAATTATTCACTACCAACCTATTATCAGCACTCAGCTTGTCCTCTCTACCTGCGCAGTATCACATCATAAACCAAAAATTAGACAAATTTAGTCAATTTAGTAGACAATTAAAATAAGTTGAAAACTAATTTCTTAATGTATGACACGAACCAATTTTTAAGAACAAGGAAGCATTATCATGAAGTGCTTTCTCCAAGTCAGATTGCAACATGCATGCTTGATGAGCCAGAGCGCTTTCTGCCATGAATTCAATATATCAAAACAAACAGCATAAACACCGAAGACAATCAAATTCAAGAAGTTAAGGATTCAGATATACCCGCTTTCTTCTGCTCAGAGATAATAAAATCCCTCTCTTTCAGAGCATATTGACATTTCATCAATTCTTCATCAGCTGTAGAAAGCAACTTAGTGGTATGATTCAAAGTTTTCTGCAAAATTGTTATTGCACTTAGTTTTCAGAATCTACAAACAAACAAATCCATAACCAAGAATACAATATATGGAAATATCTCACCTCAGTTGAATCGAGTTTGCCACTCAAATCATGACATTGTCGAACCTGGACATTATATTTCTCCTGCAACTCCTCAAATTGCTGTGTGTGACATCCCATATATGTAAAATTGAAGTTATATATAACATAAAACCAGTAGAGTTCAGTGACTCATAATTTGAAAAACAAGTATTATACAAACAAACCTTCTGATGGGTCTCTATCATAACCCCCATATGCTCAATCTGATCAGCCATGGACTAGACACAAGAAAAAAGAGCATAAGTATATAGAAAATGGAATCCATAAGACCCCATCAGAAATAGATAATCAACGAAAAAGGAAACAAAAGCTTGTATTTCAACATATATAGCAAGAGGTGCTTATCTAAGGACATAATAACGACCACCACCCTAGCAACAAGCAAAGAAGGGAGAAACGGAAAGTTAAGAGCCAAATGATAATTTCAAAAGCAGAAAGCAACTCTTGTATTCATTGAAATTGAATCGGGAGTATAACAATACCTCAGAAACACTATCAAACAGACCCAAATACAAATACGATCATTAAGAAACTGCAGGACAATGAAGTAATAATCATACCTTCCTTTCACTTTCCTCTTGATAGTAGCGCTCCTTCGGGATATAGACACCGTTCTTTTCACGTGCAGCATAAACCTCTGAACACAATCATAATATTAGAACAATCACCTCAAGTTACACAGACAACTTTACTTAACAACTGGAATCCAAAGTGTCTGACCTGCCTTAAGCCGTTCAATTTCACCATAAAGATCCTTGATAAGAGTTGATTTCATCATTTTTTGATTTACCTACAAACAACCACAACAAAAATAATTTCAATAGGTAAAGATGCAACTCCTACTAATTTTATGAAACACTAGACAATACTAAAGGATTCGACACATACAACAATAGCATTGTGCAATAACATAAAAAAAGTATATTACAACAAATTGAGCCTAATATGGCTATCATAGCTACAGTCTTCACAGAACACAAACAATTTGCTAAAACAGAATAACCATTCCTATAAGTTTGTAAAAATGTACTAACTTCCAAAGAAAATGACTTGATTATTACATTTCTTCCAGTAACCAAAAAGCTTATAACTTTCTATGCACCCACAATCAACTTCCACAAAACTATACAAACTTACCCAAAAAGGACATATTAGATCAACAAATTGTGGGTACCAGTATGGAATAACAAACCTCAGGTTTATTTCTTATATTTTTCGCCCTGTGTGCATAATCCAGTGTACTCAAAGTTTCCTCCAGACAGTGCACAGCAGGCGAAACTGTAGCTATGATGCACGTCTTGGTTCTTCCTCCAAGTGAATCCCGAAGTAATCGTGTTAGCTTGCTATCCCTGATTCCAAATACAGTCTGTTGTCACAATTGAGAAGAGCGAAGAACATAGGCATAAGGATAAATATAAAAAAGTGCATGCAAACCTGTAAGGGATATGTCCAAGATGTTCCACCAGAGCATTGATTACTCGCCCTAAAGTCAGTAAACTTTTGTTGATTTCTCCGGCTTCCCTTGCACGACCCTAATAATTGTATAACACAAAATAAGAACAGTTTCAAGGATAGAATTAATAAAGCAATTCCCAATCACACTAGAAATAAACTAGAACAGTCAAACTAAATATTTGCACCTCTCTAGCACCCGAACGAGAGATATTTTCTGAGCCTGCCAAATCAACCAGATTCAACTTTCCACATTTGATCAACTCTTCACCTTCTGGGGTTGCTTCCTTAATGTGTATCGTGATGGAAAAGAGAGAATGTGACCGACTGAATTTGAAAAAGGAA
Source organism: Prunus fruticosa (assembly GCA_018703695.1). NCBI lineage: Eukaryota > Viridiplantae > Streptophyta > Magnoliopsida > Rosales > Rosaceae > Prunus > Prunus fruticosa. The sequence goes on from CM031923.1 coordinate 22,996,757, forward strand.
AAAAAAAAATTATGTAACACGCAGAAAAGTTGATACTCCAAAAAAAAATGACAGTAAAAGAAGCATTTGCTTTACCTTGATTGCTTGTTCAATAAAGTTTCTGCAGTGCGACGCTTTGAAGACCCTCTTTCGAGTAGAGTGAAAATCTCACTAGCACTCGTCACAATTTCCTCCTCCAAACCTCTTACAAGGACTCCACCTTTCCCATCCTCCATGAGAGGCAACTGCTTTTTCTGCTTCTCCTCCAAAGAAACTCTGGAAAGTTCCTCTGGAGCAAGCAGATCGGTAATCTCTTCATTGTAAAGCTCTAAGAAAGTGACTTTTACACTGTATTCTGCGTTCTGGCCCTCAAGGGTATCAAAAATCTGCTGGACAGCCCTCGGAATAACTCCAGCTTCGGGAGGCAATTCTCCCTTTGGCCCACTCTGTTGCAAGGGCCCATGATATCAACCGTTTTTATAAATGAAAACGTATAAAACATCACCACGAAACTAATTACAAGACAGGGGACACACAGTACCTTTGCCCTTTTGCATTCACCCTCCATTGTGTAGGTCTTTCCTGTACCAGTTTGGCCGTAAGCAAAAATGGTACAATTGAAGCCTTCCAAGACTTCATTCACTATTGGAATCACAGCTTGCTCATAAAGATCCCTCTGCTGAGCATTGGGACCAAAAACCTAAGAAAAAAAAAGCAACAAAAATAAAAAAAATTGGAGCATTACTCTACCAAATTGAAAGTTTTCATACAAGAAAACATGAAACAAGAAAACAGCGTATGGGTTGAAGGAAAATACCTTATCGAAAGTGAAAACCCTATCGATATGCTTGCCTGCAATGTTCTGGGACACAGCCACTTCTCTCATGTATTCATTGCAAGTAATAACCTGCGGGGCATTGCTCCGCAACTCATCGTCACTAAACGGCCTAAAACAAAATTAAAAGTACCAAATTAAGAATATGGGCAAGTAATTGGGGATTTCAAATGGTGCCGCATAAATCTGTAACAATTTTCAAAAACCCTAACCCTAGATAGAGGAAGTACCTGCAACGAAGGAGGACCTGGACGTTGACGCCCTTCTCCTTATCGTGGCGACCCGACATTCTGATGCGATGGCGAGAAGGCGAGGGAGAGCCGCACGAACCTATGATGTTCTCGCTTGTACTAGATCCACTTCCCCAAATGTTTCTCTGTGCTTCTCTCACACACACACACTCTCTCTCTCTCTCTCTCTCTCTCTCTCTCTCTCTCTCTCTCTCTGTGTATCTTTGTGGAGAGAATGTGAAGTGCGAAATGGTTCTCTCTCCCTCTTTTGGTCTGAAATGGGAAGAGAGCGGGATGAGAGTGAGATTTGAAATTTTGAGAGGCGCTCTCTCTCTCTCTAAATATTATATCGACGGCTCCACTTCAAAGGTTCAAAGAATGTAGATCGGACGGTTTTGATGATGTGGATATGTTCAATTTCAATTTCATGTTCGTGGATTTGACTATATTGCCCTTATTTTTTGCAGGCTCTGGTCGCGTAGTATTTAACGAAGTCGCTTGTGAGTTGTATATGGGTATTGGATTGCTAGTTTTAGGCCTTTGGGCTTGGCTTTCCTTGCACAAAGCTAATTTTACAACGGACTATATACACAATAATATTAAGTGAGTAATAAAATTTAACTATAGTAAGTCTTTAAAAAAAAAAAAACAAGTTTATATATATATATATATATATACATATATAGATCTTATAGCATCCTTTCTTGATGTTGTTGCAGCACTTACATGAAGACCATATATAAATAAGACTGGCATGACAAACAACAGACGATTATAATGAAATTAAGAGTAAAGTATCTTAAACTACGGATGACTATTGAAAATTTATTAAGTAAGTAATGATTTATGACAAACAACAAATGCTTCAACAATTTTGCAACCACATGAAATTGAGATATTGGGAGAAACTAATTTGAAGTTTTTATTGAAATTGATCATTGTTTATCATATTTGATGTGCTAGGCATAATCAAGGATCATATTCAAATAAAGCGTGTATTTAATTAAAATGTTAATTTGGATTTGAATTTGGGTATCGGAATAAACAAAGTTACCCATTTGGTTGTAAGGTGAACAAACTAGATTTGCATTTAAGCCAAACCCACTTGATATATAGTTATTTCACAAATGCTTTAGTCATCACTACAACAATATTGAGCAGTAATCACTAGTATTGTAACTCATTAACATATAGGTTGTCATTGTCCCTTTAAAAAGTTAAGTAGTCAAATGTTACTGTTCATTTCATGACCAACAAATTGAGATCATTTATTAGTTTCTTGGTTTATTGTAACCAATGTGGTTTTTATGTTTTTTTTTCAAATGCCTTCCATGTATTCCTGATCTTATGTCTTTTTAGCCAAGATGATTCTTCAACCTCTTCGAGTTTGAATGGAAAAGGAACAAAGCATTCTCAAGAGGATGAGCTTTCTCCTCCAATGCGTCTTCATAATCTAAGGTCGGAAAGAATTCTTATTGGGGTAGTTCTCCGAGCTTGACGGAGTACAAGTTTTAGAAGAGTGACGTTTTAGCTGTTAGTTTGTTTAGTTAAGAGATAACCAAGCTGTAAAAGCTAAAAGTCTCACTTGTAATTATAATATTGAAGAAAATCATAAAAAGCTTTGTTCGATTCTCTCTGTTTGTTTTGCTTACTTCTTTTTCGTTTGTATCTTTATCTTTGGTTATCAATTAGAGTAATTGAATACGAGTGGTGTGATTTCCCACTCCAATTTTATCCACTTACACTTCATTTTATAACTAAAAAATGAGTGTAAGTGGATTGAATAATGCTAATTTAAATGACACAAAGCCCAAAAATAATGGCAATTTAAAAATATCAATGCTTTAAACTAATAGAATAGTTTGAAGAGATATTTAGTTATATACTCATTTTTAGCAATAATGATATAGATAAACCATATACCATTTAATTTCTATAAACAAATCCGAAAAATGACAGTTGGCCCTATTGAATTTAATTTTGATTATTAAATTATTTTGATGCCCTATTGAGTTTTTTTGGTTTTTTTATAATGAGGTTTTGGGGTTGGACTTGTTTTAAGAAATCGATGACAGTTTGTAATTTATAGGAAGTTCGAAGCCTCTTTGTTATGTTGTAAATGAGTTTTGGATGTGTTTCTAAAATCCATTTTATGTAGGGTTTTTTAAAATAATTTGGGCCCTTATATTGGGTATAATAGTGAATCTCCATATAGTTTGAATAAGTGGCTGAAAGTGGCTCCAATTTTTATCTGCAACCCAAACCAACGGATGGGTGTTTAGTTGCTCATGAATTTGTCACATCAATGTCAGGTCTTAGAAAGCATTCTCACCAAAGTTAAGATTAGTTTCTTATGCCCTTATGCCACTTCAATACCTACAACCAACATGATTTTAGTAACTGAATGATTTAGCCACCAATTTTTGTTGGTTAATGGGCTTAATACTTAGAAAGAAAATGGTGACTATTGCTAAGATATTGATGCATAAGCCCATTGTGAGCCTCTCTTCGACAACACAATCTTCTTAGTCATGTCGTGATTCCTATGTGTTTTCTCATTCTCGTTCTTTCTCATATCTATCTATATCTCTTGCTCATCATTCTTCCTCTCTCTCATATCGACCGCATGAACCTAACTATGAATGTGTTGGCGCTCAAAACTAGATGGGTAGTAGTGGGCCCAACTTAGAGATGAGGTGGATGATCGAGGGATCAGATCTACCTTCGATAAGGACTTCCCTTCGCAGGCCGAGTGTTATCTGCATAGAAAGAGATAAGAAAGCAGTTGATCGGTGCATATTTACATATCAATTTGTACCCTTTTAATTTATGATTTGGTTATGTTTTTGAGTTAAACTTGTGCTTTTAATAAGTTTTGTGTTTGTTTCAGTGTAATAAGCTTAAGGACTCACCAATTGCATTTTGGAGACAAGTTAACTCAAAACGGTGTCTGCAGATCAGTCAACTTCACGGATTGGACTGTACTTTCTCAAGAAGAACCAGAAAATGAGCCATACATCATTGGAAAGATACGGAAGTCTAGTTTCTGTAGAATTTTACGGTTCATGATTCCGAGTCTTCTAGAGAAAGTTATACATGTTTTGGCAACTTAAGGTCAAATTCGGCTGCATCTGCGTTACTGGGCCAAAAATAACATTTGAAGGCCTTTCCGATTTTTCCTTGAGTTGGGCTGCATATGTTTGGAAAGATAAGACAAAGAGATTCAAGATCCATATTTTTCCAGATTTTTCAGACTGGAGCCACAAGCCCAAAACGAGCCCACAAGATGGCTGCAATGCATTGTCATGCATGACATATGCATGATGAAGTGTTGTTGATTGTGGGAAAGTTTGGTGAAGCATATTCAATACATATATTTGAGTGGAATTTTGCAGCAGCCAAATGAGCCAAAAGATGTTGAAGTGGATGATGCAACACTAAGCCTAAAGACAAGAGGAATTGTTTTCAAATGCAATTGTGTGTTAGGTTAAGTTGGTGAATTAAGTGTAGTGTGTTAGGTGAAGTTAGTGTGTTTACATAATTCAATTGTATAATTCAGATTTTCAACCTCCTTAGGCCTATAAATAGTGAGGTTTCCTAAGCTTGTAAACACACCCCAAGGGGGGGAGCTCTCAAGCACTTCTCTAGAGCTCCCTTCCCTTCTCTCCCTCAAATTCTCTTAGTTTCCCTTTGTAGTTCTCAATTGTTGTAATAAGATCACTCTACTAAATTTTCTTTCTTCTAAATTCTCCAAACACTTCTCTATTCTCTTTCAAATTCTCTAAATTCTCCATGTCTCAAACACTTCACAAACACCCTTCTCTCCCTTCCCTAAGTTCTCAAATTCTCCAAGTTCATAAACATTCTCCAAACTTCTCAAACACTTTCTCCTCCCTTCTCTACGTTCTCAAATTCTCCAAGTTCACAAAATCCTCAAGCTTCCCAAACACCTTCCTTTCTTTTCTAAAATCCTCAAGCTTCCCAAACACCTTCCTTTCTCTTCCAAATTCCCCATGACATCAAACACTCTCTTCCAAATTCTCAAGGTTCTCAAACACACACTCTTCATCAAATCCTCCAAGTTCTCAAATACTTTCTTCTCCCTTCTCTAAAGCTCCCAAACACTTCTCAAACACTTTCTTCTCCCTCCTCAGAGTTCTCAAACACTTCCTTCATTTCTCAAATGCTCTCTTCAATGTTTTCTTAGTTGTAATTTATTTTTCTTGTAATGTACATTCTTTCTTCTTGTTTTGTTTCTTTTGTTTTCATTTATGTTTTGTAGGAAAACTAAGTTGGATCATTCAATCACCAATCCCTGTGGAATCGACCTCGCACTTACATACGCTAAACTACCAACGGTTCGTGCACTTGCGAGTATCACAAGTTAAGGATGCAGTTGAACCCATTTTGGTGCAGCTGAATCTACGCAACAGCAGTAGGTAAGACCTAAGGCACCAATATGGTACTGGTTGAAGGCCCTCTGATGCTAAAGTAAGTTGAAGGAGAGAGGAGTTAGCAATTGACAAAGCAAGGGCATAAGTGTCAAGTTGTTCTTACCCTATACCCTGGGGGCAAGAGGCTCTATTTATAAAGGTTTTGGGTGTCCTCTTGGTGTGAAGTTTAGATGTAGGACTAATGGGAGTAGCCTGGGAGGCTGCCACGTATCCCAACAAATATACCAGTGAGGAACTCAAGAGATTCCTGCAAGATACCTTCTGGGGGCTGAATCGGTATGGGGCACCGAGGGCACCTACCAACTGTCGACTATGAGCCTGTGCGACTCAGGCTGGCCAGGGTGCAATTGGTCGTGGATGCCAAGGGCACCTACTAATTGCTAGGCTTGGCTTGCTAGCGTGGGTTACGGCCGTGCTGTGCGTGGAATCGGCCGTGGGTGCTGAGGGCACCTATCGATTGTAAGGCTGGGCTAGCCAACATGAGCTACTAGGCCCTGCTTAGTGTAAGGTCATTTACATGTGTCTAGACAAGAAATGCCGATCAGATATGGTACAAACAGAATGCAATAAGTCTGATATATACGACATTAACCTATCTACACAAGCTTATGAATATTTCCCTCATCATATAGTCTATTAACTAAGGGCACGCCCAATGGTAGGCTTTAAAATAGGCTCTAAAAATAGTGGATAAAGCCTCATTTAGAGCTTCGATGGAATCTTTCAGGCTTTAAAAGAATTTTTTTTCACAATAGAGGCTTTATATTTGGGGCTCTAAATGTTTTCATTTTGTAATTTACATGCTAAATTTTTATGTTGTAAACTTATTTTGTGGTCATGGATATTTATGTTATGTTAGTTTTTTTTTTAATGAACACTTCATTACAAAAAAAGTTAAATTTGGATGAGATTCTAAAAAATAATATAAATTGTAAACGAACACAAGAAAACAACAAACAGAAAAGAAAAAAAATTTACAAAACAAAAAAAGTAACAGCATCAACACTCGGCAGCCTATAAAAACAAAAAGAAATATAAGCCAAAAAGGGGCTACCAAGGAAAGAAAAAAAAACACAAGGTCAGCCATTGGATCAACCAAGGAAAGCAGATCCGGGCGAGCCATATGGAGCTGCGCAAGCGAGTGAATGGCAGCACCTAAAGTGCGCTTCAGCTTTCCACATAGCGGGCTCCGCTTGGTTTCAATGGGTTCAACCAGAGCCATATATGGAGGTGGATGCAACCCTCCGGCCATACTTGGGTTTTTAAATACCCAACTTGCTTCTTTTGGGGATGACTTTTTGACCTTAGGTGCTACCTTTTGAAGCCCAAAAATGGTGCAGCCCCATTTAGAGCCCCCCTGGGCTTGCTTAGTAGTATTTGAAATTATTTGTTTATTACTTTGATGTATAAATATATATATATATATATATATATATATATAAAACAAAAGGCAGAGAATTGGTAAAACATTCAAAATATCAGAAAATGTCATTGATTAATGCAAATATTAAGAATTGAAATTATCTATCTATATATATAAAGCAAAAGGCAAGAATGGTGAAACATTCTAAATACCAGAAAATGACCTTGGTTAATGCAAACATTAAGAATTGAAATTATTAATTAAGTGAGGATAATATGGTAAATTTACACTTTTTCATATTAAAAAAATTTAAAATTAAAAGAAAAATTAGATAATAGATCATCTTTTTATGGAACACAACTACCCATTATTATTTTTAATTCTAAAATAAATTTAATTTTTTCTTTTAAAAATCCTCTCGAGGCGCGGAAGCGCATACAGAGAGGCTAGTATATATAAAGCAAAAGGCAGAGAATGGTGAAACATTCAAAATACCAGAAAATGCCCTTGGTTAATGCAAACATTAAGAATTGAAATTATTAATTAAATGAGGATAATATGATAAATTCACACTTTTCATATTAAAAAAATTAAAATTAAAAGAAAATTCAAATAATGGATCCTATTTTTATCGAAGACAACTACCCATTCTCTTTTTTAATTCTAAAATAAATTTAATTTTTTTTAAAAAAAGCCTCTCGCAAGCGTGAAAGTGCATGCAGAGAGGCTAGTCTTTATAAACTATCATGATTCAAAGACTTTAACCCATTTTATTAGGGGGCTTGAAACCATAGGGCAACACCCTTAAAAAAAATTCATTAAAGTGTTGGAGAATTTAGTCTTTCAAAAATTGAAGCCCAATTATTTCATAACCACATCAGCACCGAGTCACCTACCAAGTACGAAGGTTCGTTTTATACCCAAAAATTGACAATAATGTGACCCTCCACCCCACCTTTTTTCCCTATAAAAGATCCCACTACCACTGCTAGTTCTAATATTTAATTAACGCTTTGAAAATGGATGAGCCAAAAGGCTTTGAAAATCACTTTTTTAGTTTTTACAGATTACCCACTCAGATGAATTGTAGGCAGTGGGACTGAAATTAGAGTTGGATAGCAAAGAGAGCGATCCTTACCAACTTAACCAACCCTCGTTGGCTGGTCGCATAGTAATTAACAAAGAAGAAGTGATTTGTGAGTCGTATATAGGTACTGGATTGCTAGTTTTAGGCGTTTTGGTTTGGGCTTGGCTTGCCATGCACAAAGCTAATTTTACAACGGACTATTTACACACTAATGTTAAACCATCAAAATGGTAGTTGCAAATTATCACGACACATATGTGGCACTTTTCGCAAGTTCGAACATGAGACATCCTTCAACAAAGTGAAAACAACAACCACTAAATCAAAAGGTAGCATATAGTCCTAATTTTGTTTAGTTAACAATTAAGTCTTACAAGTTCAACATTATTATGGGAAATAAAAGAAATGCTTACTTTTGGGATGTTTTCAAACATTTTGGATAAACAAAAAGAATATTACAAATTGTGATGGTACACCCACCTACCCTCCCCATCCCACTCCAAAATCAAAAACTGATGGTTCAAATGCAATATTTTGAAAGGGGAAGAAATTATGAAAACAAATCAAACGAGGGAAATATTTTTACTCACCACTTTAACTCTAGGTGTACATTTACCATCTTTTTCAACATTTGACACGTGTCAATTGATATAACCATAGTTAAATCTTTACTTTATATTTATGGAACAATTGTTATGTCAATGGACACATGTCAAGTGTTAAGAGGAGTGGTGAGAGTACACATTGATTAAAGTGGTGAGTAAAAATGCTCCCTCAAACAAGAAGAAGAAAATGGAGGAGGTGGAAGAGAAGGTAGCTAACGTTTGGAAATGAAAGGGTAGGCAGGGAGTGGCTGTGAGATGGTGAGATGGTGGGGGTAGAGTTGTTGGTGGTGTTTAGATTTCATTTAATTGTTTTTTTTTTGTTCTTTTTTAATTTAATAATTATTTAAAGAGTAATGCTACTCTTATCACATTTGTAAACCACATTCTCATACCACCTTATGTGGCAGATGAAGTGGACAACCACATCAATTAAAAAGTGTTAATAAATCATAAAAGAAAAGAAAATATTACATTAATTTTAATTGATGTGGTTGTCTACCTTATGTGCCACATAAGGTGGTATGAAAATGTGGTATACAAATATGATAAGAGTAACATTATTCTTATTTAAATGGTAGAGTTTCAATTTTGCCCCTGCACCCATTAGGCATGTGAGTTTTAACTGATGGATAGCCCACTTGACTTGATTTGTTGACGAAGCTAAGCCCAGTGACCAAAATCAGAAAATTAAAATTTCGGTGACCAAATTTAAATTCGATCCTAACCCTAGTGAAAAAAAAAATGTAATTAGCCCTAAAATTTAACTATAGTAAGTCTTTCAAAAAAAAAGTTTATATATATAGATCTTATAGCATCATTTCTTGATATTGTTGCAACACTTACATGAAGACCATGTATAAATAAGACTGGCATGACGAACAACACACGATTATAATGAAATTAAGAGTAAAGTTTCTTAAAATACGGATGACTATTGAGATTTATGACAACAACAAATGCTTCAACAATTTTGCAACTAATGAAATTGAGATATTGGGATAAACTAATATGAAGTTTTTATTGAAATTGATCATTGTTTATCATATTTGCTGTCCTAGCCGTAATCAAGGGTTATATTCAAATAAGACATGTATTACTAGTAGATGTTTGGGTGTATTTGAATTTGGGCATCGAAATAAACAAAGTTACCCATTTGGTTGTACGTGAACAAACTGGATTTGCATTTTAAGCCAAATCCACTTGATATATAATAAGCTTTTGCATTGTGACTTTTACAACCTCTTCTAAATCATACAGCACTGAGGTTTGATCTGCTATGAGCCGCAGTGATGGGTCCTAAGAAAAGGCGTGCGTTACATTCTAATATTGAATGCCAGCCTAGACACCAGTGACTTAGCTGCCATCACAATTTCCAGCATTGATCAAAAAATCCATTTGATATATAGTTATTTGACAAATCCTTCAGTCACGTGAGCCTCTCTTTGGCAACACAATCTTCTCAGTAATGGCATGATCTCTCTCCTATGTGTTCTTGTTCTCTCTCCTAGCTCTTCATATCTCTTGCTCATCATTCTCCCGCTCTCAATAGAGATGACATAATTAACCTATCTACACATGCTCATGAATATGACCCTCATCATCAAGGCACCTTACTGGGCTTTAGCCTGGTGTTGAGTTTCACTTTATAGGCTTAAATACTAGCCTCGTAACCACACATAGCACATTTGTTTTTCTCAACCAACAAAAAGGTACAAGATCATACAAACATAACTTACAAAAAGATTTTAAAAAGAAAAAGAAAAACATTAGAACATTAAAATAACATAACTTACACTTTTTTTTTCCTACTCCATTATTTTTAATTTGGTCAAACTCAAATACAAAATTAATATATTAGAACATCATTAAATCAATGGTACCAAGTTCTAAATCTTCTCCAATATGCATGTAATCTAAGGTATTACCCTCCCCTGCCTTCGTCTCTTTCTCCTTAAAACTAACCCAAGCTATAAAAAAACCAGCAAAGGACTTGGTTAAAGGAGTTGGAAAAAAAAAAAACAAGTGTTGTTTTGTAAAGAAGCCACGTTAGCTGTTGAAGGCTTCTGATATATCAAGAGGCAAGCATTGTCCTAAAATATCCCACTACCACTCACGTACTAGCACTACTAAACAGCAACAATAAAAAGCCACTGCTGGTCCGAAATATTTCATTGAGGCTTTGAAAATGGCTGAGCCAAAAGGCTGACCAGTTGGAGGCACAGAGACCAGCTGGTGTCGCCCGTGCCTGGCGGCACCGGCATCACGGTGCTAGCCGTTCATGCCTCGAAGCCCCTGTTGTGCGCAGCGAAAGCGGATTGCACTGGGGTGGTTGATATGAAACCGTTGAAACAACAAGAGCAAAATATGAAATACAGGAATCCAAACGACACAAGGATTTATACTAGTTCGGCCCGTGTGTAGCCTACATCCAGTTCGAAGACAGCGAGAAATTCCACTAGTATCCCAAAAGAGATTACAACCAAAAGAGATTAACCCTCTCACCTATCCTAGGAATTACAGAGTTTAACTCTCACAACCCAAATCCCAAATACACCCAAGTCACTCTCAAGCTAACCACACACAAGAGCCAAGAACACATGAATTGTTCTTGCTCACTAGGAAAGCTCACGGCACCAAATGATGCGGCACCAAAATGCCCACACTATCTTCCAATTGCATGCACCTATTTATAAAACCATGCATGCAAGGAAACCATGCTAAAGAAAGCCACGTGATGGCTAGTGAGAAAAGTCATCCGCATGCATCAATTCCAAAAGCTAGCCAGCCAATGCCAACCCAGGTAATAGTTGGCCAAAGAAGGAATATTCCATGCAACATCATTATTGGCCACCAACTTAGCTTTCCCACAAAAGAAAACATCCGCACATGCCCACCTAATTGCACTCCAATGCTTTAGGTGTAGATCACTCAAGTGTGTTGGCTCCTACTTCATCATTTGTCCTATTGTTAATAAACAACTATATCAACAAAACACAACTTTCGGCTAAAGCAGAAAACATTAATTTGGGCAAATTTCAACAGCCCCCGGATATGCTCAATCTCCAAACTGCCCTCCTGAAAGTCCAAAACTCCCACCCCATCCTCAACTCAAGGTTTCCATACAAACCCCAAAACAAACACATTCTCCTTTGTCCCATCCCCCACTCCATATGTCCAAATCAAATCGTTCAGCCTCTCTTCAACTTCGGAAATCCTTGAAACCCTCCACAACCCAATTAGCAACCCCCAAGTCTCTCCTTTTCACCTGATCCTTGAGCATGAGCTGAACAAAAACCCTTGGCAGTTGAAGAACACTACATGCACAACTGACCACGACATGTTCTTTGCAAGCATCTATGCTCTGCCAAGCTCCACGTGGGTCGTGGCTCTGAGGCTTCATGTCTCAGCGTGTGACCGTACCACAGCGGTGTCTTTGCTGAGAGAGTTGGTGGGGTTGATGGGTGGTGGAGATAAAGGGGGAGAGGTGAATATAGACATTGGGAGCAAAGGGGAGGTCAATTTGGGAATTGAGGATCTTATTCCTTGTGGGAAGGGTAAGAAGGCTATGTGGGTACGTGGAATGGACATGCTTAGTTACTCTGTTAATTCCCTGAGGCTGACTAATTTGAAATTCAACGACACCAAATCGACTAGGGTTTCTCAGGTGGTGAGGCTGGAGATGAATGAAGATGATACTCAGAGGGTTCTCAATGTAAGTTTTATTACAATAACCATTTAATTTGTACATATATATATACCATGGATTAATTAATTAATTTAATTTTTGGTATTTGCTTAATTAATTTAATTATTATAGGGATGCAAGACAAGAGGGATTAAATTATGTGCAGCATTGGTGGCTGCTGGTTTGATGGCTGTGGATATAAGTATCGTCTGGAAAATCAGAAGAAGTACGGTGTAGTGACACTCACTGATTGTCGATCCAATCTCCATCCAGCTCTTTCACATAAACATTTTGGTAATTCACAAACCTTGTTCACGTACCATTTTTGCATTCATGACTGTCCCGTTCGGGACTAAAAATATCTTGTATGCGTACTAGGGAAATTACATTATTGTATCACTTGTGTATACGTCTCTAATAGATAGATGTAGGGTCATACGTGCACAACGTGGTACAATAATAGATCTTCCTAACATTTTCGATCTATAAATATTTTAGGACTATATGGCAACATAATTATCCTATATGGCATGGCATGATTGCATAGGTTTGTTGGAAAAATGGCTCACCTAAGGATACAAGGTTGTTTTGGCGCTGAATGAGGATTTTTTGAGTCTGCCCAAAGCGACGGTCGCTGCAGGAATTGGCGACCGTCGCCAGAAGCAGATTTCGAAGTCTGGAGCAAAATCTGAAGAAGCGACCGGTCGCTAGTTACTTGCGACCGGTCGCAGGAAGCACAAGCGACCGGTCGCGTGACATTTGCGACCGGTCGTCCGGAGCAGTTTCAAAGCCTGGAGCGAAATACTTCTGGCGACCGGTCGTCCCAGTCGTCCTGTGACGTTTTCTTACGTGTTTTCAACTGTGTTTTCGATGGCTATCGCTTTTCACAAGATTTCAGAGGCTTAGTGGGTCACTTCTGAGTTAAATGGACGTTGACTACCTGCTGGATAGTTGGGAGAGCACTCATAGCTAATTGGTTATCTTATTTCAAAGAGATCACTCTCCATTTTCTGGTGTAAGTGGGAGGTGGCTGAGTGGATTCCATTTACCTATTTGATCTGACATTTAGTCTAAGTGGTGACTAAAGGGAAGAACGTGGAGGACAAGCTGATATCTTATCTCTTGTCTATTGGCTTGTGTAGGAAATGGGGTGAAGTAAGATAACACAAGAGGAGTAAACAAGTTGAATATATGTAGTGGCTGAAGCTGGAAAGTTGTGATAGAGTTTCTAGTGGAGAGAGCTGGAGTTTTGTTTTCAGTTCAGTAAAACCAAGGAGAGAGGAAGAGAGTTCTCTAAGTGTATCAAGGAGTTGAGCAAGGGTGTGAGAGAAACATATGGTGAAGGTAGAGTTCTAAGGGGGTTTCCTTTGTAAACCAAAGTTGTAACCTATCTTCATTAGTGAAATTTCTCAAGGTGATCACCAAAGAGGATGTAGGCAATTTGCTGAACCTCTATAAACACTTGTGTCATTTGTGCTTGGTTAATTTCTGTGTGTGTGTGTAAGACTCATCCATCATTGAGTTCTTTGTCTAAAGTCCATCAACAACAAGATCTTTAAGGGCAGTGAGTTAGTCATAAATTCACAACAAGGTTGTGATCAGATTCGCTGTCTTGGAATACGATGTGTCGTAGGTGTGTGGGCACATATTTACAAACATTAATTGACACAACCATTTTGCTAACAGTCACTATCCTAAAGTGTACCAGATGGCATCTTTTTTTTTGACACATGTCCTGCTGACCCAGCCACACTCAGCCTAGAACAGTACAGTTTATTATATCATATGCAGCCCCCTTAGCTCCCAAAACCATTGAATCATCGTAGGTCACCATATTCTTCTGTTACACTCATTGACTCAGTGCACATGGCTGATGGATACTGAATATTGGAATATTACAATTTTGTGTTATTAATTCACGTGTTTTGGTTGGGGTTTCCTTGATCTTATCCAAAATCAAGGGGAAGAAAAAGAGTTTCCGACGGCCAGGAGGAGAGGGGGCTGTGTGGTCAGGGTAGGGTTGTTGACGGATTGGGTGTGGGTGAGAGTACGCTGTTGGGTTTATTATTATTATTATTATTTATTTATTTTAGCAGAAGTTATTTCTTATCCAAGCCCCAAACATAGCTTCGCATATGCTTCAGATTCTCTGCCTTGTCTGGCTTCTTCTTGAACATTCTATAAACATTTTGATCTCTCTTATGCTCCTTCCCTTCCTACAAAGCGAAACAAAGCTTGAAGTTGAGAAACCTTGCTGGGTCTTTTTTTTCATCAATTATTAGTTTTAATTTAATTAAAAGTTAACACTGTTAACTTAAGAGTACATATAATGAATTCATATTACAGTAATTTTGATTGAGAAATGTCGATCCACTAGTCCACAGGACTTAAGAAGGAAGAAAGGATTTGGTTGGTCTGAACTTTAAGCTAGGTATTCATGGAGCATGGATCAATGGAGTATTCCAGCAGACAACGTTATCGGGTGTTAGAAATCAAACTCATAAGATCTGAAGGCCTTCAGCTTCTTTTAGAAACTCTCAGTTTATGCGATTGTGTCACTGAAGGTAATTAATTAGTGATGATGCGGAGAAGAAAGTAAAAGAAGAGAGAGGAGCAGATGAATGAAGAGGTAGTGGAGCAACAAATAAAAAAAGTTTTTCCTTTCAATTTTTAGTTTTAATTTTTTAATTTAATTAAATTTAACATTGTTAACTTAGAGTTAAGTAAAAGGACATGTTTCAAAAAGTTAGATGGGTAACAGGTGGGCACATGAGAAATGGTAACATGAAAATTGAACTCGTATGGATCATGTATCACTTTTATGCTTACATATATATATAATTTGCGTTATTGTGTCACGCATGATCAATTAATTAACTTATGCCAAAAGAAAAACAAGTTTTTTCTTCCAAAATTTTCTTGTTCAACAAGTTTTTACTTCCAAAATTGTCTTGTTCAATGGCCAGTTATATAATATGCTAAAGCCATACCAACTCGAACTCATCCAAAGTTTTTTTTTTTTTTGGCTCTTTCTACAATCATCTGCAATTGTCAAAATTCGAGGAGAGAGAGAGGGACTTTGCGATAAGTTAGAACAGTTCCAACGAGGAGCCCTTGCCAGCGCAGGGGGGGGCCCAAGCCCCAAATGCGTCTTCCAACGCGCCTAAGCTGCCCGGGCAGCAGCTGGGTCCCATGAAACTAGGCTAGCCCACAGGCAAAACGAGCTCGTGCTCTAGCTTGGGTTTGCTGACATCAATGATGACGTTAGCAAAAAAAAAATTATTTATTTATTTATAAAAAAAAGACTAAAATTTCAAATGTTTTTAAAATAAATACTTAGTCATATTCTTCACTACCCACATCAAAACTTTATGCAAATTCCTCTCCTCATATCTTATGTAAATAGTGGTTGCCATGACAATGGATGGAAACAACACAGGACTTTTGCAAGGGCTGCCACTATTCACATGAATAGTAACAGCCCTTGCCTTGCCCTTACCATTTGCCATGAAAAATGAGTGGAAGTACTCTTATATAAGTTGAATATGGATATATATATGGCTGTGTGATTAATGGGGCCTTGAAGATATCTTTAATGCACATCGGGCAGACGCAGTTAATAAGGCAAATGATCACCTACCAAAACAGAGGGCAGGGTAGATGAAAACTTAATGCGAAATTCAACCATTTGTCTTAAAATCTTACCATCCCAAGTCTTCAAAATTTGTACACAGAATGGCAATGTGACCTCCATCAATATATATATATATATAAATCTCATCACAACTTACCTAGCTATACTTCTACTATTTCAGTAAGGCTTTGAAAATGGCTGATCGAGCCAAGAGGTCGAGCAGTTGGTGCCATGGAGAACAGCTGGTGCCTGCCGTGCCGGGCGGCACTGGCATAACTGCCTGGGTTTTGACATCTCCTGCGATCCGGATATGCTCAAATACCAAACTGCACTTCACAAGCTGCAAAATGCCCATCCAATCCTAAACTCCAGGCTCCATACCAACACCAAAACGAACACATTCTCCTTTGTCACATCCCCCACCCCTTTTGTCCAAATCAAAACATTCGACCTCTCATCAACTTTGGAAATCCTTGAAACCCTATCAAACCCTATCAAACCCAAGTAATAATTCAATCTCTCCCTTCCACCTGATCCTTGAACATGAGCTAAACAAAAACACTTGGACTAAAACTACTACTACTACTTCTTCTTCTTCTTCTTCTTCTTCTTCTTCATCAAATGCTAGCACAAATGATCAAGACATGTTCTTTGGAACAATCTACACCCTCCCCAATGCCAAGTGGGTGGCCGTGATGAGGCTACACGTGTCAGCTTGTGACCACACCACAGCTGAGACTATGCTGAGAGAGTTGCTGGGGTACTTGATTGGTGGTCCTGATTAGGGGGGCGCGGTCGGTCGGTCCCGGTTCTTTAATCTCAAATGAAACCAAAGATACTATTTAACCGGTCCGAATTCAAATCCGGTTTAAGTAAAAAAAATTTCAAAAACCGGCCAATTCCCTTTTACCGATTCCGGTCCCTTCTACCAGTTTCCGAATTTTGAACCGGTTTATTAATTTATTATTTTTTTAAATTTTTTTTAAAAAAATATATAATAAATAACTTATTTTTTTGGCTTAAAAATTAACAAATAATCCAATTCATACATTTAGAAATTTTTTGAAGTTGAACTATAGTGATTATAACATTTAAAATATGAGATTATATTTTAAAAATTTGTAAAAAAAAATAAAAAAATATGTCGTCCGGTGTGCGATGTAGTGTAAAACGGAAAGGAAAAGGGCCAAAAGGGTTCGGTCCGATCGGTCCAGTTTGTTGACTTTTTTGGTCAAAGGGTTTTTTTCCGATTTTTTTTTCACCGGTTCGGTTCGGTGTTCCGATTTTTTTCCCGATGCCCACCCCTAATACTGATGATGGAGAAGGGAGAGGGATAGAGAAGGAAATTGGGAGTAAAGGGGAGGTCAATTCGGGAATTGAGGACCTTGTTCCTTCTAGGGTTGCTAAGAAGCCCTTTTGGGCTCGTGGGGTGGACATGCTTAGTTACTCTCTCAATTCCCTGAGGCTCACAAATTTGAAATTCAAAGACACCAAGTCAGCTAGATCTTCTCAGGTGGTAAGGTTTCAGATGAATCAAGAGGAAACTCAAAGGATTCTCAATGTAAGTTTAATATATGCATACACCTCTAATATATATATATATAGTCAATAATTCGCTGATAACGAGTACTAATCTACAGTACTTGATACATTGTCGATATTTCTGAAAATAAAAAATAATGACAAAATATGACGATGTATGAGAAGATAACCAAACTTTTTTCATTTGGATATATATGGCACTTATTGAGCAATCTTGCTTGTCATCAATGAAATCAAAATTTGTAGGGTTGCAAGGCTAAAGGGATTAAATTATGCGGGCATTGGTAGCTGCTGGATTGATGGCTGCAGATATGTGCTCTAAACATCATCAAAAGAAGAAGTATGGGGTACTAACACTCATTGATTGCCGCTCCAATTTTCATCCAGCTCTTTCAATTCACCATTTTGGTAAATTCACATCCCCCTTAGTGATTCTAATCCCATGCAGTATAAATTTGTCTATATAATAAATCAAAGCCATATATATATATATATATATATATATATATATCAAAGTGATATTGCAAAATCAAGGGGAAGAATCATCTAATTTTGTAACAACTCATAAAATAATTAGAAAAAACAAATAAGAATGACATTTGATCATATAATGTTAGGTAAACATAGTGTTTTGTTTACATGAAATGTTAGAAGTTACATATTTTGGTGCTAGTTTCTTTATCCCTGTTCTCATGCATGTTAAGAATCAATTAGTTGTCCTGTAGATGGGGGTAGATATGTATATTTACACGAATTAATAAGTACCATTTTGCCAAGAGTACACACACAAACATTAAAGAGTGTATCAGATGGCATTTTGAAATAGAGTTACAGTAACATCTCTTTAGGTTTTCAGCTTTTTCATAAAATTTCCTGAGGTTTCAGAAATTATATGAATACTCTCTGAAGTTTTTTTTTAAATGTGTGCAAATGATAAAATCAGCCTCAATGAGCGTATGTGCAAATTAATCTCAAAGATTAACCTTATCATTTGGAGAATTTTTTTATGTAAAACTATCAAGGACAAAAAAATCAACACAAATAGATTTTTAAAAACAATTTAAAATTTCAAGAGATGTTCATGTAATGTCCAAAACCTTAGGGGATTTTGTGAAAAACCTAAGAAACCTGAGCGAATGTTAGTTTAAATAACTGTTTGAAATGTCAATTTACACATGTCCGCCTCACCCAACTACTCAGCCTGGCTAGTACTGGTTCATTAAATTATGCAGCAGGAAACAAAGGCCCACCCAGATGGTTCAAAACATGATGTCAAATACAATCTATTAAAGGAGAAAAACTTTCTATGTGAAAATCATAATTGTGCATGTCAAAATGACTGAAATACCCTTTGACATTCAGGAAATTATCACTCCGTCATCCCCCACATCCACACCATCAAAGGAGGAGAAAACCTGTGGGAGCTTGCCAAGAAAACCTACACGGCCTTTGCAAGCTCTAAGAACAGCGACAAACACTTCACAGACTTGTCTGCCCTGAGCTTCGTGATGTGCAAGGCGATTGAAAACCCGGCGTTGACCCCATCGTCTTCCTTGCGATCATCATTCATGACAGTGTTTGAAGACACCATCATTGATGATTACAATGACATGCAACGAGAGCTGGGAGTAGATGACTACATCGGCTGCGCTTCGGTGCACGGCATTGGCCCTTCCATTGCGATTTTCGACACGATAAGGAATGGAAGGCTGGATTGTGTTTGTGTGTATCCATCGCCATTGCACACGAGAGAGCAAATGCAGGAGCTGGTTGATAACATGAAGAAAATTCTTGTGGATTTGGTATAGATCAGTGTGTGACCAAGTTGATCAACAAAAATTTGGTATGATTTGGATCGGTCTCAATCGTACACCTTTATGGGGTTCAAGTTCATTTTTCAGTTGTGAGTTTAATTTTATAGAAAAGTTGATAATAGATCCAAATAAACTATTCAGTGAACTCTGTAATAGCTAGCACACACATGATGAGAGCAGAGGCGGCCCATGGGGTGTGCGAGCTGTGCGACCGCACAGGGCCCCCAAAATTTAAGGGCCCCAAATTTTTCCAGAGTCAACGCATTCAATTAATTAAAACATGAAAATAAAAATGGAATATTAAATATCACCCCACAACGCCACATGCAAGGCCCCAAAACCAAAACCAAAATTGAATTGAATATTAATTATCAACAACTTCCACGACTTAGAGAGTAGAGGCCCTAATTTAATTCGTTTTCATCTTCTCATTATAATATTCTTTTCTCTTTCAGGAAGTCTCTCTCACTCTGCCCTTTCCCCAAAATCACAATTCTTTTCTCCCTCCCTCATTCACATGAGAATTCACCGAGCATTGAAATTGGAAAATCAATTTATCAGCTCTGTGATTTGGAAGAGTGACTAAAGAAATTTTTCTGGGAAGCTCTTTCCGAAGGTGTTCTTCCCGTGTCGGAAAATTTTGTTTTTATATGGATTTTTTTCTCCTACTTGTATATATGTAGGGCCTCGACATCCATATTTGCACAGGGCCTCCAAAATCAATGGACCGGCTCTGGATGAGAGAAATAGAGAGTCCTGGCTCTTCGTCAACATTATGATTCGGCTACTTAATACAAAGTCATTCTGTATTAAATTTTGAGATTTTTTAGAAATGTCACTTGAAATTTCGATTTGTCACCTTAAAGAAAATTTTTAAAAAAATGTCACCTTAATTTTTCACAATCCATGATTTGTTATTCTGACTTTAACATCATCCAATTTTTCATCTATTTTAAAGATGTTTTAGTCTTTCTATTTTCAAGGGTATTTTAAAAAATGGAAAAATCATTATAAAAAAAATTGAATATCTTTTAAACAATAAAAATTGAAAGGAAAAAAAAAAATCTCAGCTTCCCCCATCCCTGTGCGCCATCGGTGGCTCCAACCAACCCTGCCCACCTTGAAATCCATTCATCCTTCCCTCTTCACATCCCCTTCCTCCATTACCCCTTCCCACTTCCCTCCTTCCTCCTTCTCTCTCTCTACAATGGAACACCAATTCTCCACACACAAATTCCCTCATCCTACCTTTTTCTTCTTATTTTTTGTTTTTTTTTTGGTATTTTTCCATTTGAATATTGAAAATTTATGGAAGGACAACTACCAAACCAACAATTCGCTAGCCTACATAACAAATGGTGACAAAGCAAACTTTAGATCTTTCTACATAAACACAGTGGCGTAAGTTAATGAAACCATGAAGACAATAAAGGGGTTGTATTTTTGGTGGGAAGCTTAAGTAGTTTTAAATAAGGTATATGAAAATTTCAGACATGCTCAATGAATACCATAACATTTTTTAACACATACTGAGAGAGAGAGAGAGAGAGAGAGAGAGAGAGAGAGAGAGAGAGAGAGAGAGAGAGAGAGAGAGAGAGAGGGGTGAGGGGGGTCCTATGCCATGTGTTTTGAGGGTGAGTGATGGAGAGAAGGAGAGGTACGTCTTTTTTTTCTCTATTTTTTTTCCTTGAAAATAGAAAGACTAAAATACTTTTAAAAATGAATGAAAAATTGGATGGTATCAAAGTTAAATGACAAATCATGACTTCTGAAGAAAAAAAAATTTACATTTTTATTAAATTTTTATTTAAGGTGACAAATTGAAAATGAGGTATAAATAAGGACATTTCTACACAAATATACAAGAATAATTAAAATTTGATAGAAAGCGTGACCCATTAGATAAACAGGTAAAACACGTGTGGCTAAAACTAATATACAAACCTTAACCAGTCTTCTTCCTACTATCTAACATTTTCAAAGCAAACTTCTTTATCTTTCTCTCACACTTCAACATGTCGGAGTGGGGTCATCAAAACCTCAACCCAGAAGCAATGCCAGGAGCCCAAGACCCGACCCGTGGGCGGAACCGAGTACAGCTGGTGCAAAGCCGTCCCCCTGGCACCGGCATAACAGTCCTAGCCCTCCTCCTCTCCAAACCCCCAAACTTCTCAATTCTCCAAACTGCCCTCCACAACCTCCAAAATTCCCATCCCGTCCTCCGCTCCAAACACCTCTTCAATCCCACCACAAACACCTTTTCCTTCCTCACACCCCCAACTCCCCACCTCCAAATCCAACCGTTCGATCTCCCATCGACGGCTCTCATTCTCCAAAACCAAAGCCAGCCCAACGTCCCCGCGTTCCATCTAATCCTCGAGCACGAGCTCAACATTAACACGTGGCGCAATCCCAACCCTTCGTTGGACGCTGACACGGACGTGCTATTTGCGAGCTTGTACACTATAAGCGAGTCCCGGTGGGCCCTGGCGCTCGCGTGCACACGTCAGCGTGCGACCGCCGCGCTGCGGCCGTGGCGCGCGCTGAGGGGCGCTGTTGGCGGAGATGAAGTCGACGGGGGAAGGAGGGGCAGAGAGGGAATTAAAGGGAAATGGGGAGGTCAGTTGGCAATTGAGGATTTGATCCCAAACGGGAAGGCGAACAAGCCGTTTTGGGCGCGTGGCGCGGACATGCTTGGGTACTCTTTGAATTCGCTGAGGCTGTCAAATCTGGATTTCAAAGACGCAAGCTCGGCGAGGTGTTCTCAGGTGGTGAAATTCCAGAGATAAACCCACATGACTGCCAGAGGCTTCTTGCTGTAAGTTAATTTCCAGTGTCTATTATTATTATTTTTTTTCTTTCTAAAGATAGTCAATATTTGACTGTACGCATGCATGTCTAATGTTCGAATGCCACTTGCGCAATAGTTTTATTAGATTTTTGGCAAAAATCACCTTTAGTTTATGTAGTTTGCCAATTTTATCATTTTTGCCCTCCTAGTTTTAATTTTGTTAATTTTATCTTTATAATTTTAAATACGAGCAATTTAAGGACAAATTAAATTCTGTCAAATCTCTAACTAAAAAATTTAACGGAATTCAAAGGAATTTGACACAATTTGTAACTTGTACTTTAATCGCTAGGATTTAATTACATAGATAAAATTTACAAAATTAAAACTGCATAGACTAAAATAATAAAACGACAAACTATAAGAATAAAAAAATACTTATTTTTCTTCCACTTCTTATTCTATAAAAATGATACTCTAAACAACTTTAATTTACAAAGAGATTGGTTTTTAGGTATACTACAATAAAGTAATGAAATCAAAATGATCCGAAATGGGCTCCATATTATGGCATCCAGAATGGGGATGATGTGGGCCCGCTCTGTGGGCTTTGCGTTTCGAAAAAGACCAATTTGAGTCTGGTAGTTAGGTTTGGTCCACTATCTCATCATCCATTGTCGTTTCTACAAGGTTGCAGTTCTAGGGATGGGAGTCATGGGCTGGATGATTTGTCATTTTGGTGTGGACAGACATCCGTGGGCTTATCACCTTTCTTGTAACTTATTGTTTTATTTTTTTCCCGCGGAGAGGGAGATTGAACTTGGAACCTCTTATAACGTTGAGATCATAACTAGCATCACTAGACTTGGAGCTAATTGGTCACCTAACCATGGGGAAAAAGAAAAAACCCTCTACTTGTGGTGGACATACCTCGACATGCCTCGAAATGTTTATTATTTGTGTTAGCAAGTCTTGTCGTTTTTTAGGTTCATGTGAAGCCATAGTCAACCCAAATCTGTATATTTCATGCCGGTTTGAAGTTGTGTACTCGTGTGATGTCAAGCATTGTCACTAATGGTGTTGATAGCTTAGTTCTTGGAGTCTATGCCTACAAGTGGTTGTTTATGGATTCAACAAAGACTTTAGCTAGCCATGACTCTATGAGGGTTCTTTCTTTTCTTTGGCTGCCAATTTGTGAGAGACATTGCAGTGCATCAATAATACAGTTATGATTTTTGACCAGCACAAGCTGACATTTTCATTTTTCTCTAAATGAAGACAATCATATATGAAGCTGGTTAAATTTGACCATGCCCCAGGACTTGGTCACTTTAATGTTGATTGAACTTTTCAGGGTTGCAAATCTAGAGAAATAAAATTATCTGGAGCCTTGGCAGCTGCTGGATTGATTGCTGCGCATGCCTCTAAGCACCTCCCGGATCATCAATGGGAGAAATATGCTGTTGTAACTCTCATTGACTGCCGCTCCATTCTTGAACCACCCCTCAGTTCCAATAATCTTGGTAAGCCCCTGCAAATGATTTTTCAAACTGAATTTTTGAAAGTCAGCTCTAAAAAATGTCAACTACCAATGGCGATGGCGGAGAAAAAGTTGAGTATATTTAAAGTCAATAGTCATCAATGAGAATACAGTGGCAATTATTTGAATGATGATGAAATAAAATTGATATTCATCCCTAAATGATTCAGGGTTTTATCATTCTGCCATCATGAATACGCATGACATAAATGGAGGAAACACACTGTGGGAGCTGGCAAAGAGATGCTACGTTGCCTTTGCAAATGCCAAG
Organism: Prunus fruticosa; assembly: GCA_018703695.1. Taxonomy (NCBI): domain Eukaryota; kingdom Viridiplantae; phylum Streptophyta; class Magnoliopsida; order Rosales; family Rosaceae; genus Prunus; species Prunus fruticosa. The sequence goes on from CM031923.1 coordinate 23,020,587, forward strand.
AACTCAAACAAGCATTTCACAGATATGTCAGACCTCAACTTTCTCATGTGCAAGGCTATCGAAAACCCTGGCTTGACCTCGTCATCGTCGATGAGAACTGCGTTTATCTCAGTGTTCGAGGACCCTGTGATTGATGATTCTAGTGAGGTGCGCCAAGAGCTTGGAGTGGAGGACTACGAGGGCTGCGCTTCAGTCCATGGCGTTGGCCCCTCTATAGCCATTTTCGACACCATACGTGATGGAGCTTTGTATTGCTCATGTGTTTATCCATCGCCATTGCATTCGAGGGAACAAATGCAGGACTTGATGGATCGTATGAAGAGCATTCTTGTAGATGGTTGTGATGATGTTGAGAGTGAGAGCTAGATATGGGTGTATGAGCTGCTTAATGATGGATTTCAATCATTCATTGTGGTGCAGCACTAAGTTACTTCCAGTCAAATAATCAAATGAATGCATGCTCGTGGGCCTGGGCTACAAAACTTTGGACGAAAAGACGGCAGGCCCATCTACCTCCGTAAAAGCCCGGCCCTGAAATGCACTGTTCTCTTTCTCCCCAGGAAGGAAGTTCATGGTTTGTTGTAGTATGAGAGAATGTGCAATAAATTCGACTACAAAATTTGTTTACTATAGAGATGCCAAACTCTATAAATTGCTCCTTTATTCAGAATCTCTGCAAGTATCAAAGTAGCTATATGGAATGTTCCTATTTCTTCAGCATTGGGCTATCTCCACACCATTATGTTTAAAAACTATGTGCCAAAAGTAGGGAAGTTCCCTTTTGCAAAATTGGAAGCCATGCTACTTCCTTGTGCATTATAAACATTATTTTCTGCAGAGTCAATTATGCCTTGAATTCTAATATCCAAAAAAGATATATCCCTTGAATTCCATATGTAATATTGACTATTAGCGAACGGGATCTAGCCTTGACTTGGAGACAAGAGGTCTAAGGTTCGAATCTCCACGGCATCATAGTGTGTGTGTGTGTGAGAAATCTCCATATTCCTATCACTTGTACTAAAAAAACAAATAAAATTAGACCATTAAAGGTCCTTATTTTCTGCAGACAATTATGTCTTGAATTTCAAATAAAATTGACTATTCAAAGCAAACATCCTTATTTTCCCAAATAACACCTGCATTGATCTACATCTCCTGGAAGGGATAGCAATAACACTCCTAAGCATGCTGCTATTTTCCGTTACCCCTTAGGCAAACAAAGTGATAAGCACAAAATTAATACAAGTTTTATCCTTAAATTTATATTTGTTAGTATTTTTTTTTGTATTATGTAAATCTATTAGAGTATTTGTATTGTTTTTCTTTAATCTTTGCTTTTGTATTTAATGAGTGGTTGTTTGTAGATTTTAAGTGTCTTTCCCAATGGCATGAGGAGGAGGAGGAATAAGCAATGTGTTGCAAAAAGAGAGGAAGAACTCAAGTTGGATTTGATGACTTTGCCTTTTACAGCTCATGCTGTACAGTCCATTTGCAGACCTGAAAAACGAATTTTCCCATGCTCAAATGAATAAATATCCTTCATGACACTTGTTCAATAAGATGTCGACTAAAACATATCAAAAAATTGGAGCAATTGGATAAAAAATCAATCCACAGGCTGTCAAACACCAAGACAGGTTCATGAGGGACAGATTGCACATACAGCTGGAATGAAAAGGACTTCATGCTTCTATAAATAGGCAGCAACTCAAAGAATAAGGGAGTGGAATTGAGGAGAAACACACGGCAGAAGGAAGGAAAGAAAGAAAGGAAGAGAAAGAGTGAGAAAGAAAGAGAACAATGATGGAAAGGAAAGAACCAAGAGCTAATAACTCTTTTAAACTTGTTCTTCCTTTCCTAGTTCTCATGTAAATTATGTATTTTAGTTTCTTTGCTTTGTTTTAAATATTAATTATGTCTATTTAAATTACCTAACTAAGGTTGGATGAAACACCATTATTAAATAAAGTTCTAGTTTTTATTATTTCAATTCTCAAATATTGTGGTGTTCAATGATTATAATTTTCACTTCACATGATTAATAGATTAATCTTCTTTTCACAACTTCTATCATGTATTGTGACATATAACATGTATTTGTGGTAGTTAAGAGTTTGGATTAATCTATTAATTCACCCTTGGTTTATATTTCTAGTTTACAAATTTCTTTGATATTTTGTTATTCAAATAAACTTTTTTCACATAGGATGCTTAGGAAACTTTGATCCTTTGTAGTTAAATAATTTTGTTTACATTTTATGCTTAGAATTTGTACTTTTGAAGGGAAGGAAAATTTACTTATAATCTAAATTACAAGCTTAATTGATAAATCTTGAGAAAGCAGTAGATTGATTTCTAGATTGCTACTCCATGAGAATTGAAATATAAATAATTAGGATCTTATGGAATGATGGTGTGGATTCTAATACCTTAGTTATTTTTCTCATAAATGTAAATCTTAAATTCAGTTTATTGTCATTTTCATATTTGTTTTATGCTTTATTTAATTTTCTTTATGAACAAACAAATCACCATTTGAATCAACTAGGTTGGAAATGAAATTAACTTGGGTATAATTGGTTTTCTATCTTTACACGCAATCCCTTGAGTACGATCTCGCTCTTACACGCTTATGCTATATTCGATTCGTGCGCTTGCGAGTTTATAAATTTTAAAACACCTCTTTTGAGGCACAACAAGTTTTGGCGCCGTTGCCGGTGATTGCAACGGAAACTAATCAAATTCTGGTTAATTAAAATTTTCCACTAGTTATAATTTATTTTTGTAATATATATAAAACTTTAAAGAATAATACAAAGGATCAATTATAGTTAACTTTAAAGAATTTATTTTTGCACATCAACACTTTAGTGAGAATGAAAGAAAAGATCAATTATAGTTAACTTTGTTGTTTTTAGCAGAGTTAGATGACATTACTCTTGATTGACCTTGGCGTAAAAAAAATCATAATAATGTTTAAAAAAAAGAATAATAATAATGTTAATTTATCCAGAGTTTTACTTAGTAACCGGGCCTCTTGCCTAAACAGCAGCGAGTGTTCGCGTCAAACGGTATTGTTTTAGGGTAAATATATTTTGTGACTAGTTTAGTTCTGTAGCCTTTTTAACTCGAAGTTAATAAGCCCTTAGGGGTGTTTCTACACCTAATGCCTTAAAACCTTTGGTTTGAGAGTCGTTGGCCTAAATCTCGCTACATGAGTTAATTAGAAAACTTAATGGAACTAAACATTGCACAGTCACAATTATAAAATAAAAAATAAAAAATAAGTATATATATGCCTTGGTTAGTTATTTGCACTGAATTTTGATAATGATTGAAATAATGAGGTTACTGTGATTGAAATTGACTTTTGTCTCTAAAAAGTGTTGGTTCACTTAAACACCAAGGAAACAAATGGAAAATTTACTAAATGATTATAAGTGATCGTGACTCTATGTGGGGATTAATTTGAAGCGTGTTTGCTCTTTTAAAAATTGTTCATGAATTTTTCAATCCAGATAGCTTTGATGATGGTTAAGCATTTGTTTAAATTTTCAATTTTGTTGTAGCATAATTTTTTTTTTTAATCTCTCATTTTGATGTTTGTGGGTATCATCACTGAAAGCCCTCACGAGACTATACTCGTCCACTAGGGTAACCTAGGGGTTTAAAGGCTTGTTGCATATGCTAAATGCAATCGAGATCCCTGCGAAAGTGGCTTAGTTTTCTTTTATACTTAGTTTTTATTTTCTTTTGCTCGAGGACTAGCAAAATATAGGTTTGGGGGTATTTGATAAGCACAAAATTAACACAAGTTTTATCCTTATATTTGTTAGTATTTTTTTTTTGTATTATGTAAATCTATTAGAGTATTTGTATTGTTTTTCTTTAATCTTTGCTTTTGTATTTAATGAGTGGTTGTTTGTAGATTTTAAGTGTATTTCCCAATGGCATGAGGAGGAGGAGGAATAAGCAATGTGTTGCAAAAAGAGAGGAAGAACTCAAGTTGGATTTGATGACTTTGCCTTTTACAGCTCATGCTGTACAGTCCATTTGCAGACCTGAAAAACGAATTTTCCCATGCTCAAATGAATAAATATCCGTCATGACACTTGTTCAATAAGATGTCGACTAAAACATATCAAAAAATTGGAGCAATTGGATAAAAAATCAATCCACAGGCTGTCAAACACCAAGACAGGTTCATGAGGGACAGATTGCACATACAGCTGGAATGAAAGGGACTTCATGCTTCTATAAATAGGCAGCAACTCAAAGAATAAGGGAGTGGAATTGAGGAGAAACACACGGCAGAAGGAAGGAAAGAAAGAAAGGAAGAGAAAGAGTGAGAAAGAAAGAGAACAATGATGAAAAGGAAAGAACCAAGAGCTAATAACTCTTTTAAACTTGTTCTTCCTTTCCTAGTTCTCATGTAAATTATGTATTTTAGTTTCTTTGCTTTGTTTTAAATATTAATTATGTCTATTTAAATTACCTAACTAAGGTTGGATGAAACAACATTATTAAATAAAGTTCTAGTTTTTATTATTTCAATTCTCAAATATTGTGGTGTTCAATGATTATAATTTTCACTTCACATGATTAATAGATTAATCTTCTTTTCACCACTTCTATCATGTATTGTGACATATAACATGTATTTGTGGTAGTTAAGAGTTTGGATTAATCTATTAATTCACCCTTTGTTTATATTTCTAGTTTACAAATTTCTTTGATATTTTGTTATTCAAATAAACTTTTTCACATAGGATGCTTAGGAAACTTTGATCCTTTGTAGTTAAATAATTTTGTTTACATTTTATGCTTAGAATTTGTACTTATGAAGGGAAGGAAAATTTACTTATGATCTAAATTACAAGCTTAATTGATAAATCTTGAGAAAACAGTAGATTGATTTCTAGATTGCTACTCCATGAGAATTGAAATATAAATAATTAGGATCTTATGGAATGATGGTGTGGATTCTAATACCTTAGTTATTTTTCTCATAAATGTAAATCTTAAATTCAGTTTATTGTCATTTTCATATTTGTTTTATGCTTTATTTAATTTTCTTTATGAACAAACAAATCACCATTTGAATCAACTAGGTTGGAAATGAAATTAACTTGGGTATAATTGGTTTTTTATCTTTACACGCAATCCCTTGGGTACGATTTCGCTCTTACACGCTTATGCTATATTCGATTCGTGCGCTTGCGAGTTTATAAATTTTAAAACACCTCTTTTGAGTCACAACACAAAGGTAGCTTCAGGGGCATGATTTTGAAGGTCCATCTGCAGAAGTTGAACTAAGAAGTTCCATATATTGTTACTTGCAACGGAAAGGGATTGGAGAACATAATAATAATATTAATATATAACATATGCATTTGGAAAGTTACCCAAATATTTTATAGCCTATAGGGTATATGTTATATTATCTCTGTTTTCTTGGGAATATTGGAAACCAGAGAATCAAAATGACCAAAACTAGCTCCAGCCCTTTTGAAGAGCTGAAGTATTTTAATATGTATATGAACATGTTCTAGTACATACATGGAATTGCTAATCTAACCATTTCCACTAATAAAAAAGAAAAAAGAAAAAAGCTTCTAACATATCTTAATTTACTCAGGAAATAAACTCCTCAACAAGCTCTCCAAAATCAAACCTCCCATTGCTGCATTCCACAGCATTCACAACCTCTTCAAAAGCAGACACACTGCAGGGAACCACAAGTCCATTTCTCTGCTCAAATCCATACTCATTGTAAGCCTTCTCCAACAGCATCTTGAAGAGTGGATGAGAGAGAAAGCTTGTCCTCACCAGAAACCTCTGGCGCTCTTCTCCAACATACAAGGCCAAAAACCCAGTTGGGGGTTTGGTTGAAGGAGACCCTCCTTGCTCTGCTGCTGCTGACTCTCTTAGCAAACATTCATGGTGTGATGGCTCATTAGCACCACCCATAACCTTCACTTTCTTGGCTAGTTTTTTGAAGCTTACCATCTTCTTTCCCAGCATTTTTGTCTGGTTTTTTAGAGAGAGAGAGAGAGAGAGAGAGAAGAGGAGAGGAGAGGGGAGGTGGGTGAGATTGAAGTTGGGAGCTGAGATTGGCTAAGGAGCAAGTGGCTTCATGATTTTGGTTAGTGGAGATTTGCAAAATGATGGGGGGGAGGGGATTTTATTTGTGATATATGGAGTGGGGGGAATGTCTCAGAAAGGGTCTTGTTTGACTTTTTAAATTGTTATTCTATGATCATAATGACTTTTCTTGTCCCCATTTGTTTCTGACTTCTTAACAGTTTGTAGCAATTAATCTCACGTTTGTTAAATATATAGATATATGACTTCTGACTTTTATTTTTTTCAATGTAACACTTATTTTTTACGAATTTCATCATAAATAAGTTTCAAGTGAAATAAATTTTACCGATAACTTTTAACAATTCACATTGGAAATCTACTCTGAATGTAACATCATAAGCATTTTCTTAGGCATTTCATAATACATACTAGAATTTTGAACTCCATATTTGCTGGTACACATTTGAGTCAACCAAATGAATAAAAGATAACAAAATGATGGTAAAGAGAAAACAAAAAGTGTAATTATTGGGCATGTAAATGTCTGAGGTCCATAAACAAATGATGGAATCCCACTAACTATACTTTAAAATGCTTAACTGCTATTGAATCATTTGTCAGTTTGAATCAAATGCCAACCACAATTTGTTTTTCTGGTAAATAATACCAACCACATTTTATCATTGCAGGTTTATGGTGCTTTGATTAACTTTACGGGGAGTGGAATCTCAATTCATTCGCTGGAAAGTGAAGAAGATATAGTTGGTTTGTTATTATCCTTCCATACAGGAATCAACCACCATAGTTTAATGGCCTCGCTGATCAAACTCATATAAACAATGTATGTATATATCTCCTATGCACCCACCAAACATACACAGTTCCCCTCCTAGTCTCATTCCATTGGATAGTAAGTGTTTTTCTTCTTTCAATTGTCTACTTATAGATGATTCTCAATGATTAATCGAGATATCGAAACTCCCTCTTTTAAAGTAACAAAAGAAGAATCAAATTCTTGTCATAAATGCAAAGACGGGTTATTTATCGCTAAAGTTATAACTTCTTATTACGCATATTCAAAAACATAGGTAGGGTTGACAAGAAGCATTGCATACGAATATTGTGTACTGCCTACTATGCCTATTTCTCAGCCACTGATTGATATAAATTCACTTTAAAAGGGCAGAGTTAAAACTCTCGTCATGATTGTGAAGAGAAGTACTCTAACACTAAAACCGTAAATTCCTATGCTTTCTATAAAAAAAAAAAAAAAAATGTAGTGGTTGATGAGAAGTCTTTGCATTACTAATGGTGGACAGGGACCTCTAGCTCTATGGAAGATCAATAACTCAGCTAGAGGGAGATACCCTAAACCATTATTGGCAACTACAATAGTCAAATTTGATTGGAACGTGTGAGGAGCTAAGATGAATAAAATAAACAAAGCCTTGAACATGCAACGCAGAAAAAGAAAGAAAGCATGGCCGGCATGGCATTTGTCTCTAAGAAAACAAAAGCATAGTTGACATGAAAAGTAAGCCATTCACTAGGAGACACAAAATTAGGCAAGTTAACATGAAAAGTAAGCCTGGAAAAAAAAAAAAAAAAACATGAAAAGTAAGCCATTCACTAGGAGACACGAAATTAGGCCTTATGGTGGGCGGATCATAGTGGACAAGATCAATTTGACCAGCCCAAGAAGAATCATACGTCAAGACTTGTTTTTGTTTACGGGCCATGACCCATTTGTACCCTTAATCTGTACTGCATTAACATAAAATGTTTTTTTTTTCTGGTTGGAAAATTAAAATAAAAAGTTTTTGTTGGGGTCAAAGGTTTTTTTAAAATTTTTTATTACTTATTTTGTCTTTTGGAGATGGTTGCCTGCCGCCTATGTTGCACGGACACTCCAAAATGCCTGGAGTGTCGACACGCCGACACGCCGACATGGCTCCGACACGCCCCCGACACGCCTTGGACACGGTCAACGGTTGGGACACGGTCAAGACACGGCTCCGACACGGTCAAGACACGGCAGTGACCTGTTTGAAATTTTGAAAATAAAATCTGGGGTCTAAACGTGATTTTTGAAACTTTGGTGGACTAATTTGAAATATTTTTTTAAAAAGAGCTAAAAGTGGAAATATTTTTTTCAAATGCATTTATTTATGTTTTCTATTTTCTTTTCTTATCTCCCTCCATAGCAGTAGAAGAAAGGCAATTTTAAACCGTTTGATTTACTAGCTAAGAATCCAATCCACGAGTCATACAAGTTCCAAGTATTCAACCGTTTGATTTAATGTACATGGCAGACAAGGGTCATTCCCTCTTTTACGTCTTTTCCCTCTTTTGTCTGTGACCTCTTTTACGTCTTTTCCCACTTTCACTTTCCAGTCTGGACGAATTGATGGAACTAGCTAAGTGAAAGGCAGAAAAAAAAAAGGAAGAAAAAGATAGGAGTGCGGCGGCTTGAGTAAAGAAAGTAGGGTTTATGCTCATCCGAAATAAAAGAGATGCTCAATTATTTGCTTTCCGTGTTTTTTTCCGCTTTCCGTGTTTTTCTGCTATGAGTGTTTTCTCCTTCCCTTCCCCTTCCCCTTCACCCACACTTTCTGCTATCGATGTTTTCTCCTTCTCCTTCCCTTCCCTTCCCTTCCCCTCCTGAGTCCGGTCTTGACAAAAAAAAAAAACCATGGCTGGTCTCGTTCTCCCTATGGAGCCTGAAGTTCTTAAGAAGAAAATGTGTGATAGGGTGTATTTTTGAGCCTTATTTCTCCTATGAAGAGGGAGCTACCCATTTTTCTGCCATCCACAAGATTTTTGGCGCAAGCAATGTGTCGAATCTTTTAGCTCACCTTCCGTCAGAGCGATCGATGTGAGGCCGCAACGACAATATGGCATGAAGCTGAAGCCAGGCTTCAAGATCCCATATATGGCTGTGTTTCACATATTTTTGCTCTCCAACAGGAGGTTAATCATTTAGTACCCTTTGTATGTTCAGAATTGGGTTTCTGTTCATATTGTATGTTGAAGTAACTGATGAGTATATGTTTTTGGTTTGAACTTTTCAGGTGGTCGACTTACAAGCACAGTTAGCTTTCCTCAAGGATCAAGCAGCTCAAAGCTTTGTCAATGGCTCTACTGGAGCAAACCCTAATCAAGCAGCTGAAAGTTGGTTTCATGAGTTAGAAAATTCATCCAACTCCATGCCACAATTCAATTCAACCCACATCAATAATCCTGGAACTACATCATACTATGAGAATGAAATTATGAATTCAAGTAACTCTGTTAATGGGAGTTATGAAAATTCAATCAGGCAATGGGATGAATACAACAGGCAATGTGGTTTTCAGGATGCTGATGATGAGCTTCAATCAGTGGTTTCCAGCTACATGCACAATTAGAATAATTGGGATGAATATAACTCTGTAATATGTATATGGAACTCCTTATTTATTAATGTTAGTTATGATGTTTGATTATTTTAGTAACCCTTAGTTATGATGTTTGATTATTTTAGCAACCCTTAGTTATGATGTTTGATTATTTTAGTTTGTTTTTTGTTTTATAAAATCAATATTTGTTGTGGCGTTTGATTATTTTTGTTATATTTGAATTGTTTGAATTTGTTGATTATACAAGTTTGCATACGAATTTTGTTTTTTAAAATCAGTATTTGTTATGGTGTTTGATTTTTTCCATTATATTTGGATTGTTTGAATTTATTGATTATTATACATGTTTGCATATGAATTTTGTTTTTAAAATCCATGTTTGTTAGTTGGTACTGGAATCATGACCATTAAATTAATTAATTGTTTCTTTATAACACAAGGACCCTTAGTGGAGTATTGGTAAGCTCTTGAGTTTTAAAGGAGGTCATGGGTTCGAAACCCCTTGTCTCCATTCAAAAAATGTTTAAAGTTTTTTAAGATATATATTAATTAAAATTAAAAATATATATTCGGATTTATTATTATTTTAATTGCCGTGTCCTAGCCGTATCCGTGTCCTAGTTTTTTGAGATTTTCCGTGTCGCCGTGTCGCGTTTCTGTGTCCCGTGTTCCGTGTCGTGCAACACAGCCTGCCGCAAACCAAGTCTTCTTATAGTACAAGTAGGTAGGCATATGGGAGATCTAGCTTTGTCAATCTCTCCCATGACCTCAAAATGGGATCTTGTTTTCCCTGTTCTCTCTTTTTATTTATTTTGCATTCACATTGAAAGTAATGTTGCCAACTTGGTGGGTTTACAATTCTTCATTTAATTCTGAATCGAAAAATGATTTGCCTTTGGTGATGCCCTTTGTTTAGTTTGAAATAATTTGTTAGATCATTAAAAAGTATATATGACATAACTTAGAGCATCTGCAATGACTTCCTAAACCATATTCTTAGATAAATTTTAAGGAGGAAGTGAGAAAACCCACCTCCACATATGTCCCATATCCTAAAATTGGGAGACCTTTAGAAGTTCCTAAATCGAGAAAAGAGAGAATGGACACCTAGGAGCTTCCTTTAATTTAATGAATATTTTGAACCTTTCATAAATATAGCCTATTATATACATACACACATATATTTATATATATATATATATATAAATTTATTTATTTATCGAGATGACCATTTGCGTTGAATTAAAAATGAATTATAGTATTTATGACTTCATAAACTAAAGGGTATGGTTTAAGTTAAAATTTTATAGAGAGATCCTAAAATAGTTTTTGTGTGTTTTTAGTTAAATTTTAACTAAAAAATAGAGAACTTGATATGTTTATTAAAGTTTATGCAAAAAATCAAAGCCAAATGTATAAAAAATAAAAAATAAAAGCCAAATATTCGGAAGACACATAGGCAAGTACAAAACACGTTTTAATATAATTATTTCAGAACACTTATCAACATCGAGTGTTTGGTCTAGTGGTATGATTCTCGCTTCGGGTGCGAGAGGTCGCGAGTTCGATTCTCGCAACACCCCTTTCTTTATATTTTTTATATTTTTTATATTTTATTTATTTTTTGAATTCGTGGGCTTTTTTAAAGCCCAATTAGCCGACATTAGGCTCGATGGGCCAACCTGCCCATACAAAACCTGTTTCCTCATAGAAGCAGCAGAGACCGGAGATTTCATTCCTAGGGTTTTGCTGAAAGTCTTCGTCTCCCAAAACCTCCCTCCCTCTGTCTCTCTAATTCTTCACCATGAGCAGGTCAGGTCAGCCTCCGGATCTCAAAAAGTAAGCTCTTCTGTCCCCTATGGTCTATTTTTCCGTTTCGATTTTGTTGTTTTCGTTGTGTTTATTGTTTATTTATTTATAAATTAAGATGCTAATTAATTGAAATTTATTGCATTTTTACAGGTACATGGACAAGAAGCTTCAAAGTAAGTTCTTTATACTGTCTCAAAAAGTTCTATCGTTTTACTTCCTCCCATCATGATCTCCCCTATATTTTGCTCTGTTTGGTCGCTGAGAAAATTCGGCTAAGAAAACCAGTTCAACTTACTATTATGTTTACATTATCTGGGTATAAAATATTGTGGGAAAGGCACTCAGCCGAAACAATTATGACTGTCTTGCTTTTTTGAGTGAAATCTATATTTTTAAAGAAACAATTGTGCAGTTTTTTTGGCAGTAGTATGTATGATATGTTCATGATTTCATCCTGTCAACTATAATCATGAATTCAATGTTTTTCCTGCTAACTATGCAACTACTCAATCATGTATGAAAATGAAAATGTAAGCCCAAATTGATGTGCACAACTCGGTTTCTGTTTCCTATAAAAAAAGAGTGAAAAATTTGGAGTTCTAGAATTCTGTGTGAGAGAGAGTACTTTCTCAAGTTTATATTATTTTCTTTTCTTAATATGAAAGTTGGTTTTATATTTTGAATTCTAATACACAGCCCATGTAAAGCACACAAAGATTTATTTGTATTAGTCATCTATTAGTAAGGATCTTATATTTTCCGTCTTTCTTTCTCTTCAAAAAATTCTGTTGGCAATTGTTGTATGAGCTTCTTAGTTGCTTTCCTTGCGTGATATGATCAATGAGTTTATTTGGGCGACTGCTCCTTTTAAATTCAACTAGGCGTTTTGGAGTTTTTCAGATGGTAAATGTTTGAGCACTTGGGATTGTAGTGCGAAATCAAGTTGTATTTTATAGGTTACACTGCGACCACCACAATTTCTCCAGATGATCCTTTAACGTTTTTTTACTTTTTTAATTCTTACAATTTGAAATCATGTTCACTAAACTGCCCCTCTGTAGGAGTGTTTGGGTTGATGGGGGATTTTTACTTGCATATCATGTGCTACCAAATTTTGTGAAACTGCTTGTATACTTGACACTGAGGGGCCTAAATATGAATATTTAAAGCTTGTGTAGATTCTCTTCTTAGTTGAAGTTAGGGGGAAGAATAGTAGAAGGTCAAACATTTTTGTCTTACATTCGCAGAAACTATTTTTTTATACTAAGACATTAGAGTCTGCATATTTAATTTTTCCTCTTTATTGTTACCAGAAACTTTAAAAAGTTGAATTAACTAATGTCTTTGATTGTAGTCAAGCTGAATGCAAATCGGATGGTTGTTGGAACACTTCGTGGTTTTGACCAGTTCATGAATCTAGTGGTTGACAACACCGTAGAAGTGAATGGCAATGAAAAGAATGATATAGGCATGGTGGTAAGTCCCAGCTTTCTCCACTTTTCTCGCTGTTTTTTTAGTTCCACTGCCATTTGGCCTGATGCTCCAATAATTAATTTGGTTTGATTAATTCTTACTTATATTGCTGCAGGTGATCCGGGGAAATAGTGTGGTTACAGTTGAAGCACTTGAGCCAGTGGCCAAAAATATGCAGTGATTCTGGCCTCGGGCTATTTTGTATTCTGTGTTGGTATGTAGTTTGGACATATAGCTGCTTGTATGCAAAGGAAATTTGTGAAAGTTTGGGCCTTATGGTGGTTAGGTGATTTCTAGATTCCCCTTTCAGGAGATTATATGAGCAAAATGTACTTGTATTGGTTCATATGGAATATCAGTTAGTTGACTTTGGTATGATATGCAATGTAATGGTCAGCCGGAATGCTAATTATAAGGTTTCCATTGCTAATGTCCGTGCTTTGTTGATTTGGATGATATGTCTTTTTATCCAGGCTGAATCAGACGAGCTCTTGTTTGTTCAGGAGCTTCTGAGGCAGCTCATTTTTTGTATATTTATTTGCCCAGTTGAATGGTGGCATCATATGCTTGACTAAACTCCGGAACTGGGCAACGGGATCCATATTAGCTTAGGGTGAAACCTTACCATTGTTCTGCCTTCGATATGTTCAAGTCAAAATAAGTTACCTTAGAGCTCATGAATGCATGAGAAAGTTTAGTAATGTTAGCTTAGGTTGATGAAATGCATAAATGAAGGCTTCAGGGTGGGGTTCCTGAAAATGAGACTGCATTTGTATTAAGTTAAGAACAAATGCTGAACACAAAATGATGCAAGACCAGAATTCGAATTCTCTTTTTCCGCGTTCGGCCCCTCTTGAAACCCAGAAAAGAAAAAAATTGCAAGATGCCCAAAATCCTTGTGCATTGTACAATGTATATTTTGTTATAGAATGAAATGCTTTATCAACTCAACGGTAACAATAGGAGAGCTACTGTTGGACAAAGATAATACAGAATTGGGTCCAGATGACCTGGGAAGCCCTCTTTGTAACTCAAAACCAAAAGGAAGGTGTACATGGAACAAAAAGAAAAAGAAAAAGAAGAAGAAAAGGAGAAAATTTCTCTTCTCTGCTTCTGTTGGGATCAACGTTTGCATGGGAAAAGGAAAAAGCTTTTTTGGGCATGGGTGAAGGAAACCACTAACGGTTGCCTTGCCCGCCATGTCTAGTTTGAATTTAAAAGAGGTAACATCCATGAGTGTCCTAACGGGTGTTTCCTCCTGGAAGTTTGAAGCTTCTTTTGCAGTCCGATAGAATAAAAACAGCTCGGCTACAACTAGGTCTCTGCTTTTCCCTCTCTTTTCTGTTTTCTAACTTTTATTTGATAAATGCATATTCTTCACAAAGCCAACAACAACTAAATCCTGAGTAAGCTTCGATCGAAAGCAGAATTATACTAGTAAATCTTCCTTTATTAACATGTGCTAAGAGCTTGCAGTTTGTGGCAATGGCACACCCTGAGTTGCTATATTAAACGCAAGAAATATTAACTTTTCAGACAATTTGACATGTTATCTGACCATATTGTTATTTTAGATAATTTGATACGCTTGATCATAAAAATGTACGCTTGAATGTGCCGTTTTACTTGTGTTAAAATAGCTCTCTTGAGAAATGAAGAAATGGTCCCCCAACCCCAAGTGTCTCCTTTAAAAATTACCAATTGTTCTGCAATTGTTAAGATAAGATGGCATGTGTTTGGTGTACATGAATATGATATGAAGATTGTGATTGGATCTGTTTCTGCACCAAAAAGATAAAAGAGAAGGTTCTGTATTCTTAAGCATTGAAAACTCTTTGCTTGTCTTGTACTTCGCTGTTGCTTATTCCTGTTCTTCATGTTCATGAGATTCATGCCATTTTTTAACTTCTTTTTTCCTGTTTTCTTATGTATAAAGATTGGGACAGTAAATCACCCTAGGAAAAATTACAAATTAATGTAACCTTTTGATGAGACTTTGCCTCATCTTCCAACTGTCGATCTTTTGCTGAACAATATAATTTATCAGCTGCCTTTGGCACCATGCTTAGTAATCACATTCCCCGTAAAATTAATTACCACATGAATAAAAAGAGGAAAAAATATATCCTAAATGAAAGTAGGGCACGAGAAGGGGTAAGGTGGTCCTTTCCTTTGAGCATCACCACCTGTCATCATCAGATGGTTTTAGGTAATATAATCTGTTCTCTAAAGAGATAAACCGTGTTATTATTACCTGTCATTCCACCCTTAAACTACAAAACAAAGTCCTTTGAATACTCCCAAAGTTCGCAGCACATAGATGCGTGTTGTCAATTCCCTCAGGGCTCGTTTGATCCTCTTACCTGTCATAACTGAACTAAATTCTGAACTGCCTTGATTAGCTCGGATTATTTTGAGCTGGATTAAGGACTAACCTACGTTCTGCGCTTCTGACTAAGAAGCTGGATTGTTAAAATAATGAAGTCCGGTGTTTTTTGCGAACCGCATTTCATCCTCGCAATATTGAACGAGCGAGTCCGGTGTTTTTTTTAACCAACGGACTATACAATCCCATTTATTTTAGTCCCTCTTTCACCAAACGTTGGTTTCAAAGTGTTATTTGACACTGTCCTGGCTAGTCATGCCTACCAAACATACCCTCAATTTCATCTCATGGACGACTTTTGTCCCATTTTCAGCACTGTCCTTGTACATTGGGGTAAGTAATGATGTGATTTTAATTCTGTCAACTAGTATAATCCTCTTCATTAGAATTTTCATTTTGAAGATGGAGAGTCAATTCTTGTTCTAAAATAATTATTAAAAATTATTTGAAACTTTTTAAGAAAATGAGTAATTTCTTAGTTTATTAAATTAGACTTTAAACGACGTTAGTCAATAAAATTTAGTCCAATTAAAAAGGATATTAATTTACAGATCAACAGTCTCCAGTTTTAACACATTCGTAATGTGTGAGAATCCCGTTTCATTTATAGTTTAGACAATCGAATGTATTTAAAGTATAAGTATTAACTTAAGATTACTGCCAACATAGTGCTCTCACCAACTTACACATGGCCTAAGGGTAAGGGGAATAGACAAGCAAGGCCAAAAGTTGAATGGCTACCAGAGAAGAGAACAATGGCGAAAAAGATTGAATCACTGTTAGAGCCTCAAAGCCTCATATAGCCCGTAGACTGCTCGCAGTAAAGCAAAGCAACAACAGCTCCATTCCTTTACAGAAATCAGATATATATTGGATGACTTTGCTGTGAAGTGGAAACAACCACCACCCACCTCCTCTTTTTCCCTCTGTTCCTGTAAAATCTCTCTAGAGGTCTACAATAAACAATTAAACAGGTCCTCTGCTCTTCTCTTATTTTCTCTTTTCTCTCTCTACTCATACTCCTCCATCCCCATCTCAACCTACCACTCCCTCTCTCTCTCTTCTTCAACCCATCGAGTATCAAAGCCAGCCAAGAGAGAGGGAAAGACAGATATTAAAAAAAAAAGAGGGAAAATGAATAAAAGTGATGACAGTCACGTCTCAACCTCCAAAACCTTTCCTTGAATCCAACTCTACTCAACATTCACAATCCAAAGTATTGGTCTTTCATAGTCCCAAATATAGTCAAAATCGCAATAAGTTGCATAAACAAAAAAGACTGTTTCTTTTTCCCTCCCCAAAGTTGCCATTTGGGTCCAAAACATGGCTGAGGTGCTCCAATCCCCATCCCCATCTCACTTCCCTTCACCCTCAAGCTCTTCCACACCATGTGCTCCACCTACACCCAGTGATGGGCCATACCCACATGCCCTTATTAACAGTCCCACAATAGAAGACAGTCTCCAAGGCTATTTGGGCTCAGAGGAAGAGGAAGAGGAAGAAGAAGAAGAAGAGGAAGAGGAAGAAGGAGAGGAAGAAGAAGAAGAAGAAGAAAGGAAAAGGAAAGAAAGGGACAGAGAAGGAGATCAGCTTTCGCTCTTGACACTTTTGGTGACTGCTTTCAGAAGGTCTTTGATTGGGGGGTGTAGTAGTACTACTAGCACTGATACTGGTAGAGGAAAGCTGTCTTCTATGGAGATTGGTTGGCCTTCAAATGTCAGGCATGTTGCCCATGTCACCTTTGATCGCTTCAATGGCTTTCTTGGTTTGCCTTCTGAGCTTGAACCCGAGGTTCCCAGGAGGGCTCCAAGTGCTAGGTCGGTCAATTACAGATTTTGGTCTTTTTTATTTCGTTTCATGTATAATTCTGTTTTGATTGAAAGGGGTTAAAAGTTCTCTCTTTTTCATTATTAGAATTGCGTTATGGGTTTCTGATAATTGTTTCGATTATGCTATTCTTTGAATTTCTTCTGTTCTGGGTTTCTAGTATATGGCTAAGCTTCATCCTTCTTGAAAATTTTGTCATGGTTGCATATATCGATTGGTTTGCATTATTCTTGATAAAGGTGGCTTTTTTTTGAATTTGTCTCGAAAATCCCGTGTTAGGGTTTCATTTGGTCGGATAGCTGATAAAGCTATCTGAGGAGTTTTCTGGATTGTATTGAAGCTGCATTCAATGATTGGGAACCCACATTCAGAGGCATTTTGTTCTTATATGACTTGCTGGAACTTCCCTTTATCTTTGTTCTGGGTTGTCACATGCATTATTTTGCTTGTCCTTGCTGGGCATTTGGTGGACTTAATTCTTCTCTGGAGCAAGTTTTCTTTCAAAAAAAGTTCACCAATTATTCTACTTTATTCCATCAATAATATTAGCTAAAATAATTTGGTGTCCTCCTATAAGCATCAAGAGGGATACAGTGGATGCCAATTTTCTGTGTACCTTGTAATATATGTCTGGTCTAGAATTTTCATCAATATTCAATTCTGTCAGATTTGAGTACTTTTCTTGATGCTATGAGTGAATGAATGTGCTTCATTTTTCTCTGGTGTTGTTTTTTCTTCTTCTTCTAGTACTTAGAAATTGTTGGTTGGTATGCATATTTTTAACAGATGTTTCAAATTGTTATGAGTTACCGAGTTGGTGCTTTGTGCTGCTCAAGTAAGATGTGAAGATAATATGTTTTTGTTCCAACTAAGGCCTGCAATCTATATCTAAATGTTATGCAGAGAATAATCTTTGGACTCAACAATTTTTACCTGTTTGTGCCTGTTTATGTGACTTTTTGAGTTGATTTGGCATGATCCTTAATGTAGTGAAAATTGGGAATGGATACACCTATGTTCTTTATTGATCCTTGTATTCTGCTGCATACTCTTTAATTTTAAAACCATTTTCAAGGTTTGTGTTGACATTGATTTCATCTGCAGTGCAAGTGTTTTTGGGGTTTCAACGGAGTCTATGCAGCTTTCATTTGATGCCAGAGGAAACAGTGCCCCCACAATACTCATTTTGATGCAGAGACATTTGTATGCACAAGGTGGTCTTCAGGTATTTCACCATTTTCCTTTTCTTCCTTTCTTCCGCCATGTCCAGGGTAGAGAGTAACTGGAAAACTACATTGTCTCGGAGGGTTCGACATGATTTATAAAGTACAAAAGTTTGAGATTTCATTGACGCATGCAGCTTAACATGTACAAGTTTGGGCATTTTGGTATAATTCAAACTACCTTTAAAAGAAACTGAAGTTCACTCATTCATGCAGGCAGAAGGAATCTTCAGAATTAATGCCGAGAATAGTCAGGAGGAGTACGTTAGGGACCAATTGAATAGGGGAGTGATACCAGAGGGCATTGACGTGCACTGTTTGGCGGGTCTTATTAAGGTAAGACGGTTACCATTTGTTCAGTCTAGTCTGATATTTATATGCCATCCATTGGCCGAAATCAAGGGTTCTGGTTCATGGGTTCTAAATGCTCCATTCCCCCCTCCCCCAATCAACTGAAGATGATCTCATCATTGAGCACTTTCACTTGTTAACATGAGTTTTGACGTTTAATGTCCTATTGCTTCTCAGGCTTGGTTTAGAGAACTACCAACTGGTGTGTTGGACTCTCTGACGCCAGAGCAGGTAATGCAGTCCCAGTCGGAAGAGGAGTGTGCTCAACTTGTTAGGCTCCTCCCCCCAACAGAAGCTGCACTATTGGATTGGGCAGTAAATCTAATGGCTGATGTTGCACAAATGGAACACTTCAACAAGATGAATGCCCGCAATATTGCCATGGTGTTTGCACCAAACATGACTCAAGTGAGTGAAAAGTATACCCTGTCTAAAATTTTTAGAGAAGGAAGGCCAAAAAAACCTACTTTCATGCATAGTTTTCATTATTAGTGACATCCACGCCAAGACATTCTATATACTTGGGTAGGACTCAATTGGCTAGCTCAAATATCATACTCATGTCATCCATGCATTCAGCTTTAAAGGCGGACACTCATTATTCCTCCCAATTGTCATCTTGAAAGCTTGAAGGTATAGATAATTAATCAGAAAGGAATAAGAAGAGGTGATAATTTGAGGGAGATTTTATTCCAACCGTTGGTTATTCTATTACATCCTTACTATGTTCTAAGGCTGGATATGAGTCTTGTCACGAATCACACCTAGGAAAAACCTTCATTAATCTGATAACTACACAGTGTTATTAATCTCTGCATCCAGTATCCTTTTTCAGTTTCCATTTAGGGTCTGATGTTATAGTCCCATATTGTCCAATGTTGAGGGGTTTCCTTTCTTTAGTATGTTGTCATATGTTTAAGGCGACCACTTGTGGTCAAGGCAGGTTTATTAACAGTTTCTGTAACTTCTATTTATTGCAGATGGTAGATCCTTTGACTGCATTGATGTATGCTGTCCAAGTGATGAATTTCCTCAAGACTCTTATTGTCAAGACACTAAGAGAAAGAGAAGAGTCTATGGTAGAAACAGCCCCTGCCCCCCGCCTAGAGCCTACTGATGAGGATGGACACCAAAGTACTTTTCAACCATATCTCAAAGAGGCGAAGAAGGAGGCTAACAAGGAAAATGAAGAGGAGAACATATTTGTTGGTAAAGAACCCGATTTAGAAAGCCCGGCTCATTATGCACAAGATGACTCCACAACTGGAACTGGATCTCAAACTTTCCTATCTTCTATCAAGAATATCATTCCCGGAGGAAATTGGTTTCTGGCTGATAATTGTCCATGTGAGGTTGTATCCCAAGTTAACTCTTTGACAAATGGGCTCCAAGAAGATGGTTCATCAGGTCCAGGTAGAGAGGCTCAACCAAACATTTGGAAGAGCAAAACAGGTGGTCAATCAAGCGGTTCGAATCTGAAGAAGGGATCCAAGAAGGTTAACGAGCAGCTAATGATTCAGACTGCTGGGCCTGCAGACAAGAGCAAGAGACCTGGAATTCTTAGCCGCATTAATTCGAGGACAGAGCTGGCTGAAGGTTGGCGTTGAAGAGTGTTTGGGGCTGCTTTTGGGTGTTGGGGAGTGGTGAAACAAGTTGGTCTATGTTTCTGGCTCCCATGTGGAAATATTGTGTATGTGTCTGTGTGCTTTAAGTTTGTGTGTGGATGAAATTTCTTAAACTTGTCACTTGTGGACATTTCCCTAACCCATTCTAACATTTTCTGTTTCTCAAGTAGAGATTGAAAGTGGCTGAAAATTCCTTGTTTCACTAACAAAGAAAATAAGCATTTCATGGAAACGTTTATCATTTCAATGAATCAAATAATCTTAAAACTACAATGCCTCTCCGGAGCTCAAAACTTTGTCTGCTCATCCAGCTCTATTGAACACTGGTACATATCCCACATTTATTGACGACATCCCCTGCAAATCACAATGCTTGACAAAAATAAACATAAGTTACAATGATGAGATTTACTGCATACTAGAAAAGTCATTCTGCACTATGTCTTTACGGAGGAAGGCACGCATGACGACTTTTTAGGGCCAGCAACATCTTATTTTCAATCCGTGAATAGTTTAAAAAATTTGTGAGGTTTGTGAGGTGCAAGAGATTTGGTAGTTTGGGTAGTTAAGAGCATTCACTCTTGCTCTTGTGCTTAAGCGTTTAACTTACGGCTCTCCTAATTTCCACTTGTATAATAGAGCATGAGTGAACACAAATTGGGTTTTACATATTCATTTAAGGCTTAATTATTGATTTACCCCTTGAAACTCTATCCCAGTCTCATTTTACCATTTGAAACTCGAAATGACTCACTCTTTACCCCATAAAGTCCAACTTTGTGTCTCAATTTATCCTATTCCGTCAACTCCGTAAAAAGACTCTGTTAATTCCTCTTATGTGGCACAGTGGGGCCCACTTCTTTGTTTATGTGTTTGCCACATAATTGCCACGTGGGCATCCATTGTAACCTACAAAGGAAACGAAAAGCTGGAGGTGACTTGGGTTCGAGATAGCCCAGCTCCATATATTGTGTCATAAGCCCGCCGACCCCAAAACCTCCAAAGTACCAAACTTTTCCACCTCCGTCTTTGCTTTCGTCGTCCGAGCCGTCGGAGCAAGTTCGTTGTTTAATAAGCAGCCTCACTTTTCGACCCCACAAAAAAAAAAAAAGGCAGCCTCACAACATTTTCAAAGAATCCAAGGTACTCTATCCTCGTTTCTTCTTTCTCTCAATTCTCAAAGCAATTCTTCTTTTGCTCGTATAGACCAGGAAAGTTCACTGCTTGCTTGAGAGGTTACCCAGTTTTTATTTTGCTTTGTTTTTCAGTCTGTTCATATTAAAATCGTGATTCTGTCCATGACCCAAATTTGGTTACAGTGTCACAGATTGGTAGTATGCATGTTTTTATTCAGACGCAGAGCGTTTTTGAGAATGAATATTCATGGCCTCCAAAGCAATTTTTGCTCTGCTCAGTCACCTCTGCTGCCAGTTCAACTTCCATCTCGAATGTATGTATTTATTTACCACACAAATTATTCAATACCATTGACTGCTTTGTTTAATCAAAATCAAAGATTTCCTTATTAGAAATGATGGTTTTTTTTTTAGGGAAAGTCATTTGTGGTATGTTTTACCTGAGGAGGTGAAGAGTGAAAGCCTTTTGAATCGGTACTCTGAGCTTCTGTCACCGTCTGAGAAAGACAATGTTTTGGGTATGCGTGGAGAGGAGCTCAAGAAAAGAGCCTTGCTTGCCCGGGCATTGGTTCGGACTACCATTTCTAGATATGTAGGTCCTCTCATTTTTCTTCAAAAAACATGACTACTCATGTTGTTTATGTGGTTATTGTGAATGTTCTAAACATTGCTGTTTCATACTAGATCAGACAAACCATCGAGTAGATCCAAGATCCTTAAAGTTTAAAAAGAACAATCATGGGAAGCCTGAGGTATGCTTCTTTTTTCTTACCCATTGATGTCTCGAGAAAATTGTTTCTATGCTCCCATTTACTTGGTTGATTTTTCTTACCATTATGTTTTTTCAGCTTTTTTTTGTGGTCCACATTTTAATCATCTTATTCTAGGTACAGTGGCAAATTGCAGATGACTGGCAGCCACCACCATTGCATTTCAACATCTCACACACGTCTTCCTTGATAGCTTGTGGAGTAACTGTGGATTCACCAGTAAGTATTGCGAGTATTCAAGGGGCCACTGATATATTAGATTTAGTCTTTGGAATATATTAGGGTGTCAATGAGTATATATGTAAAAAATTGTTGAACTTATGTGATTTCCTCAAATTATTTTAGATTGGTATAGATGTGGAAGATAAGCAACGGAAGTTGAAGAACCATATCTTAGCTTTTGCTCGACGGTACTTTTCTTCTCATGAAGTGGAACATTTAACTTCTATTTCGGACATTGAAATTCAGCGTCAACAGTTTATAAAATTATGGACTCTCAAGGTCTGTGAAACTGCTTGAACAACGATAATGCATCAAGTTAAGCTCTTATACATTTTTCAGAGTTGCACACATTTTCTTTTACGTGATTAAATTGGTACATTCTGCTGGGTATACATGGGTAGTTGTGTAATCTGTTAGCTTTACTCTGTTAGCAATAAGCTTTTGTTTGTATAGTTGTCCAAAAAAAATTCCATAGAGATTAGACAAGGGAAAGAAACTCTTGAAAGCACTTATAGGTATCATATGCAAAGTAGAAGTAGTGGGGATGATTAATGAAAAACATTTGAAAATAAGTGAGTATCAATAAACTTCAATGTGAACTCAAGAATATACTAAAAACGCATAACTCCGCTTAATTAAATTTTGAGAGTTACGTGTAGGTTATGTTTTTCTCAAGCTTTTTCTTATTGCCATGGATCTCATTTCCAGGAGGCATATGTGAAAGCATTGGGGAAGGGCTTCTATTCTGCACCGTTTAAGACCTTTACCATTCGAGTGAGGGATGCAGCTAAGAGAGGCCTTCATCTTTCTGGGGACATAGATTCTGAGGTATGTCAGAGACGGGAAACAGAAATTTTATTGCAACATGTGGAGGCTTCCTAGGTATCAAACTCATAATTCATGTGATATAGAGTCCACAATTGAACATAGCTGTTTAGCATGCTATTCATTTGGCCACAAGATTATGAGCAGGTATTATGAGCCGTGGTGTAGAGATATTATGGTATACTATTGCTTTTGCAAAAATTACTTCTGGTCTAAAATATTGACCATAACTCATAATATACAATTTACATTTCTTTAAGATGTTTGAGCCACTGATTTTGTTGTTGTTAGATATCTGAAATAAGTGTTGAGTCTCTTGGCCCCGTGAACCTCACAACCAATTGGCAATTTTCGCTTCTAGAGTTGGCTGGTTCTCATTATGCTGCCATTTGCATGGAAAAACATAAAGCCGTTGGAGGTGAGAGTCTTGTCTTTCCTTTTCTTTTTATTTAATCAAAGATTATTATTCTGGATTAAAATGAAGGTAATGGAAAAAAAAAATCACAATTTATATTAAACTACTTGCAGAGAAAGGAAATGCTCCCATGAAATTGACAGTGCGGAGAACGATTCCATTTGTTGAAGATGAATGTGTTACAGGAACTGATGCGGTTTTACCAATAGGCGGATTTAATTGTTAGTTGTTTTTATAAGTAATTCTATTATTCAATTGGAACTTATGTCCGAAACTGAAAATTCCAATCATGTCATATTTAAGCAATTGAAAGGCAAAATTCTTTCTTTCTCTGAACAGTGCCCCGATGGCCCTTCTCCATTGTTTGTAACTTAGTATGTTGGAAACCAATTCTATTTTTAGAAATATAAATACTTTATTTTTAATTGACCACTTGAAGATTATTTACTGACAGCATTCATAAGACAGATATCTGTACAAACTGAGGGTTAGTCTCGCCTCTAGCAACTCGGGAAGTATGAATTATAAGTTATTTGTCTGCAAATTACATAAAAAAAATATTTTTCTCCTCATTGGAGAGTAATATTCTACCCTAATGACATGATTTTTTGGGCTTCTTATAAAAGAATCACCTAGAAACGTTTAACTATGTCTTGCCCCACTGGTATGGTAAGAGAGTAACCTTGCCAGTGATTCTCTTTATTGTGCTTTGAATCAATGTATTGTTACACAGAAAATCCATGGACACATTAAATTGGGATAGGGATATCCAAATGGATTTTGCTCATCACTTGCAGGAAACTTGTAACCCTTGTCTTTTGCATTGTGTCTTCAATAACCAAAAATCCAATACGTAACGACGGACCTTGAAGCTATCTCAAGATTTTGAATCCAAGATCTCCTTTCCAATTTAAACTTTTGGAAACTTGAACCAATCTTGATGCAATGCACACTTAGAAGCATGCTGGGAACAGTTTGGAATAACTTTTTAACCAAAGCTTGTTGATTCAGAGATAGCTGTGAAAGGGGTATCACCAGTAGTCTTTACAAGAACAGACCCCATTCCTGAAATGATGAAAACGAGTTGCATCTCTGACAACAAACTGGCGATCCACAATCTTGCTAACCAACTTTATAAACAAGTGACAGTCTCCACATACCCTCAAGTTCTTTATCACTACGATCTCGGTCCCCGGTCCGGTGTTTAAGAGCGCGAATGCGACTGCCAATTTTTCACTGTGAACATTAGCACCGATGAGTTGTTGTTCGTTTCTTCCTCGACCAGGTTCCTTCACTAAAGTTTCTAATTCTTCCAACATTTTGTATATTTCTTCTGTCTGACAGTGGGTTTTATCCCCAGCCAAGAAAACATGAACTCTTCCTTTACATTCAACATAGCTACACCCCGGCTCCTTCTTGAGCTTCCTCTCCCTCATCATAACTCGAACCTTTAGAACCCCCTCCAGATTCTTTGCATCGGAGTATATATTCGACAACAGCACATAGTAACCAATATTGGTTGGTTCAAGCTCAATGACATGTTCAAAAGCTAACTCTGCTATCTCTACATTTTTATGTATTTTACAAGCACCCAAGAGGGCACCCCATACTGCACCATCAGGCTTTACCGGCATTGACTTAATTAGTTCCTTGGCTTCCTGGAGTCGACCTGCGCGGCCTAAAAGATCTACCATGCAAGAGTAATGCTCTGGACCAGGCTGCAACCCACATCTTTTCTCCATTGCAGCGAAATACTCCAGCCCCTTATCCGTCAATCCCGCATGGCTACAGGCAGACAAAATGGTCACAAACACTGCTTTGTCTGGTCTAATTCCAGTCATAATCATTTTATTAAAGAGCTCCGATGCAATCTCTCCATGTCCATGCAACCCATACCCACCTATAATTGCTGTCCAAGAAACTAAGCTTTTCTCAGGCATGGCATCGAAAATAGCATGAGCCTTCACCAAATTACCACACCTAGCATACATATTAACCAGAGCATTGTTCAAATACGAGTTGAAACCAAATCCACAAGACTCTATCCGTCGTTCTACCTCGCGTCCAACACCGTGTGCACCAATGTGAGTGCAAGACGAAAGAACACCAACTAGTGTCACGGGGTCAGGACTAACACCACAAGATTCCATCTCCTTGTACAAGTTCAAGACATGAGTAGCAAGCCCATTCTGCGCATACCCAGAAATCATCGCATTCCAAGTAATCAAACCCTTCTCAGGCATTGCATCAAACAGCTTCCTTGCATGATCAACCGACCCGCACTTCACGTACATTGTCAGCAAACAATTCGTCACAGACAAATCAACGTCAAAGCCACACTTAACACTACAACCATGAAGGCACATCCCGAGACCCAAGTGCACCGGAGCCGCGCACCCCGGAACCAAACCCAACATCGTAACCGAATTAACCTCCACACCCGCCGCCCTCATCCGACGAAACAACGAAACCGCATCAGAAAATTTCGAATTTGAAGTGTGCCCAGATATCAAAGCATTGTAGCAAACAGTTAGCTTTCTCGAGTGGGGATTTTCATCGAACACCCTACGTGCATCGTCGACCAAGCAACACTTACAGTACATAGAAATTAATGAAGTTTGCACAAATGGTTCGGGCTCGCAGCCGGTTTTGACGACGTGGCAATGGAGCAGGGAACCGGCCAAAGGGAGCGAAAGGGCTGCGCAGGATTTGAGAGCGAAGGGGAAAGTGAAAGCGTTGGGTGAGTGGCCATGGCGGAGCATTTGGGGGTAAACAGTGAGGGCTTCGAAGAAGAGACATTGCTTCGATAGCTCTCGTAAGCGAGTGTTCCATGGAGTATTGGGTTGGGCCATTGTTGGTGGTGGTCATGGCGGTAGAGGGAGAGACGGTGCGTTTTGCTACAAAATCAAAATATGAAATTACCGAAAACTCCCTCGCGGGAGTTACCGCTGTAATTGGAGGGCAAATTTATAAATTTGTTCCGTGAAATTGGAGGGTCTATGATAATGCGGTGGTACGCGAAGCACCTAAGCAAACCAGACAAGCGGATAATAGGCCTGGATAGAGCAAGTATCAGCTTTGGTCCCTAAAACTGGAAAAGAAATATCTCAACGGCGATGGAGGCCGTACATTTCTCGACCGTTGCTTCCCGCCATTTCTCAACGACGTCGCATTCTGTGTCCACGAACAGAGGCTTCTACGATTCGAAGTACGCGGCGAGGAGCTCGACGGCTAAGCTGGGCTCTTCTTGGACTGCTTCACGCACTCCTGCTTGGCTCACTTCTCGAAACTTGTTCACTGTAAGTTCAAAGCCTCAAAGGGGTTTCGCTTTCTTTTCTGTTTGGTTCCCGAGAAAACTTAGGAAAAGAATTTAAATATAGCACTGAAAGTTTCATACTTTTGCTCAAAATTGTTGATAGAGAGAGATATGGGGTTGGGTGAATTCCAAGCAAGTTACGATTACTAGAAAAGAGTTGCGGGGCATTGTGAGAGCTGAAATGTTTGGCCAATTGACAAGTGGCCTCGAATCGGCTTGGAACAAGCTCAAAGGCGAAGGTTTTGCTTCTTTTCCCTTTTTCTTCTTCTATGTTTTAGTCAAATTGTCTAGTATCAAGTGGGGATTTTTATTAGATTTTTGGAAGCATTTGAAATTCCATAGTATGCTAACATTGATTGCTGTATTTTGTTCTACAGAGGTTTTGACCAAGGAGAATATTGTGGAGCCTATGAGAGAAATAAGGAGGGCTCTTTTGGAAGCAGATGTGAGTGGACTTTTGAATTTTGATTCCTATGTGTAAGGCAAGGTGGTTTATTTACATTATCCTGCTGTGTTAATAGGTGAGCCTTCCTGTTGTAAGAAGGTTTGTGCAAGCTGTCAGTGATCAGGCTGTTGGTGTTGGGGTTACTCGAGGAGTGAAACCAGATCAGCAATTGGTCAAGGTAACTAGTTTCTCATGCTATACGAAGATAGAATTCTCTTGCTCGTTTCAGTGGAAAGCTAGGTGGTCTCTGTTGAGTGTTGACTTCTAATGAATTATGATACTCAGTTGGTGCTTCTTTCAGATTGTGAATGATGAGCTAGTGAAACTGATGGGCGGAGAGGTGTCTGAACTTGTTTTTGCAAAATCTGCCCCCACTGTTATTTTATTGGCTGGTTTACAAGGAGTCGGGAAGACAACCGTATGTGCAAAATTGGCTTATTACCTTAAGAAACAGGTGCATTTCCACAAGCATCCCTCTTTCCTTGTTCATTGATATATGCATTGGAGCTATGTGTAGTTTACTTTTTTGTTTCTATTTTCCTTTTTCTGACCCCATGACATACATCAATCACAGGGGAAGAGTTCTATGCTGATTGCTGGTGATGTATACAGACCTGCTGCCATTGACCAACTTGTTATTTTAGGTGACCAGGTATTGAATTTTCATTGTCAACAAAGTGGCCGATTACGTTTTCATTTTATTTTTATTTTTGGTATGTTTTCATTCTTATGTTAAATTGATAGCTTGAAACAGGTAAAGGTGCCAGTATATACAGCAGGGACTGACACTAAACCCTCAGAAATAGCTAGGCAAGGTTTAGCGGAGGCCAAAAAGAAGAACATAGATGTAGTAATAATGGATACTGCTGGAAGGCTTCAGGTAATTCTTCTACACATGTGATTATTGGGTAATTCTAATATGATGTCTTGCGAAAGTCTACTGGTTGTGTTAACTTTTGGCTGGGGTTTCTTTTTGCTTTGTTTTCTTTTATTTAACAGATAGACAAAGGAATGATGGATGAATTGAAAGAAGTTAAGCGGGTATTGAACCCCACAGAAGTTTTGCTTGTTGTGGATGCAATGACTGGCCAAGAAGCTGCAGGTGTTCAGACTTATCATTCAATTTTTTTGAGTCCTTAATACTCTAAAGTTTAATCACCCAAGTTATACATATTCTATTTTCTTTTCCTTTCTTCCGTTATTGCTGCGAAATTGGATATAGAAGCACAATTAGCACGTGTTACTGTGTACGATCTATCTTCAATATCATGTACACATAAGAGTTCCACATAGGCAATTAATTGCACTTAATGTTCAAGATTTAAAAAAAAAAACAAATTCACACCTATCCAAATTAAATTATGAGTTTTGTAGCCACATTCATTGATTTGAACCATATTGTTAACAATTTGCATCCCATTTGATGATCTTTGTGCGTTCAAAACTTCAAATACACAACCGGCACAATTCCAGTTATTGATTTTCAGAAAGTGTAATATAACCATGTCACAAAGAGAATTATGAATACTTCTAGAAATAGGCTGACTATCTTCTTTGAGTTTTGCAGCTTTAGTCACAACATTCAACTTAGAGATTGGGATTACTGGAGCTATTTTAACAAAGCTAGATGGGGATTCCAGAGGTGGAGCAGCTTTGAGTGTTAAAGAGGTTTGGCTGTTGTTGCATTACTTATTTGTCATAGTAATCTCGTTTGTTCTGCCCCATTTCTTCATCATTAAATATCAGGGGAATGCAATACTAAGAGTAACTGATTTATGGTATAGCAGAATCATGATTTGAAAATCTCAAGAGTTGAGAAAATTAACTCTAATCTCAAGAGAAGAGATAATTAACTCTTTCTAGAGGAAGAATCACTTATGATATTTAGTTTTGTATAATTTGTCATGAATTTTATTTTCAATATTGTTCGTGGAGTGTAACAATATTTGAACAAGATATAAGATGTGCATTCCTCTTTAGCATTCAGAGTACATAATGTTGCGTTTTCACATGCCATCATAAAGTTGCTCCAGTGGAGGCTGTTCAGATCCTTTGATCAAGATGGAGATGTCTTCTGGAATTGTTTTGTAAATTTGAGTGATGGGAGATAGTATTACTGCAGTCGATGGCTCATTGTGGGTTTCTTTCTTGGTGGCAATTATTGAGTTACTGTTGAAGATAGTATGACTACGGTCATTTGACGTTTCTTGGTGGCAATTCTTTTTCATAAGGAGTTTTGTTAACTGTTGAAGTATCTCTTCTTGCTAAAATAGTTAAGCTACTGAAAATATTTTTCTGTAATTGTTTTCCTAATAATGAGTTAATGACAGGTATCAGGAAAGCCAATCAAACTTGTCGGGCGAGGAGAGCGGATGGAGGACCTTGAACCATTTTACCCAGATCGTATGGCGGGACGCATATTAGGAATGGGAGACGTTCTCTCATTTGTGGAGAAGGCACAAGAAGTTGTAAGTTCTTTTTCTTTCTTTTTTTGTTTTGGTTTGTAATTTCCACTATAGATTCCCTACATATTTACATTAAACATGGTTATAATTGAGTTGTCAATATAGATGCGCCAAGAAGATGCTGAAGAATTGCAAAAGAAGATAATGAGTGCAAAGTTTGACTTCAATGATTTCCTAAAGCAAACTCGTGCTGTTGCACGCATGGGTTCCATGACTCGTGTTCTTGGAATGATCCCTGGTATGGGGAAGGTATGAAAGTTTGTTATCCAATTTTCCTGCATTATTTTTCTGATAGGTTCTCTGACTTTTGTGTCTGTTGTGGCATACCTTGAAGGGGTGTTTTAGAACCGCTCTTGTGGTGGCCGTTCTCCATGTTTACTTATGAACCTGAAAATTTGATAGTTGTTGAGATCCAGCAAGTTCCTTTTTTCGGTTGTATTTAATTCTTTGAACTTTCTCATTTACCTAATGAACAGGTTACTCCTGCACAAATTCGAGAAGCAGAGAAGAGTTTAAAGATAATGGAAGCAATGATTGAAGCAATGACCCCTGGTCTCTTATTCTTTTTTATTTATTGAATCTGCCATTTAGTGGTGATACTTTAAAGGTACTTCCTGGTGCACTGTGGGTTATATTTGGCTTTCTGATTTTCATCTTCGATCACAGAGGAAAAGGAGCAGCCAGAGTTGTTGGCAGAATCTGTCACAAGGAGAAAAAGAATTGCTCAAGAGTCTGGGAAAACAGAGCAGCAGGTTTGAAGTGGCTATCTATGTTTGACATGTTGTCCTTGTATTAGCTTTCCCTGAAAAGAAGGGTTTTATATGTTGAGTAACAATATAAAATTAGCTGCTACATTTAACCATATGCTCTTAATGATGTGAATATTAGGTGAGCCAACTTGTTGCTCAACTCTTCCAAATGCGAGTTCGAATGAAGAATCTAATGGGTGTAATGGAAGGCGGATCTATTCCTGCACTGAACAATCTTGAGGAATCCCTAAAAAATGAACAAAAGGTGCCGTATTTTCCATTTAGCTTCTGCTCTGTAATCTATATGCATGCTAATGAACTATGTCCCTGCTTTTTAGTTTTTCCATGCTTATGTTCAATTGTTATTAACTTTGCTTGGGAGATGCTTGTTTATCAATGTTTTATGGTTTGAATTCTCGTATCAGGCTCCTCCTGGGACTGCAAGACGGAAACGACGAACTGATTCAAAGAGGCAGTTTGTTGGCTCAGCATCTCGGCCCAGTCCTCGTGGTTTCGGGGGCGGGAACTGAGTGGTGACAGCAAGGGGGATTTCAGGTCAATGAGTTGCATACTCTAGATATGTTATTGTTAGTCAGATATCTTGGGGTACAACTACACAAGTTTAACTTTGTGAAGTTGAAGCTCCTGCAATAGTCAGTGTATCAAGCACATTGTATATTCACTTTTCCGTACGCAATCTGTTTTTGTATTAATGAGAAATTCATGCATCATTCCTGGAGACCAGTCCAACCATTGCCTTATGGTAGCTACTTTTTCATAATTCTTAGAACCCGTTTGGTTCATGGAACGGATTTGATGGGAAATCATTTCCCATGTCATTTCCCAAGGGATGGGAAATAGTGATTCCTTTCCAATGTTTGGTAATGCCGGGAAAGTAACCCGGAAATATCACTTTACTTCCTTTTCCATGTTTGTTTTGAGTAGGAATGAAAACAAATTTTGTTTAGTTTCCCAATTGTACCCCTATTAAAAATATGAAAAATATGTTAATTTTATTAAACTTTCCAATTTAATTATTAAACATTGCACCAATGTCCTATTGATAGTACGAATATGCAAAATTTCAGTTTCTGGCCTTTGGTGTTGGATTAGTTCTTTCTTGTCACTAGTCATTGTGCTTAAAAATAAAGCGTTAGACTTCTTCAGCTGATCAATACAATTTGCTGGAATTGGGTGTTTAATTTTGTTGGAATTGGGGGTAGTCTTATTAAAAAGCAGTCCATACGCAGCTACAACAGTTCATCTACATATGAATTTAAAAAATAAATAAATTATACTTTAAAAAAGAGTAATCAGCATACTTAAAAAAAGAAAAATAGAATTGACTTCAACATCTCAACATCTCAACATCATCAACATTCTAAAAATATGGCTTTATATGAATCAAACATAAAGCAGTTAATCTGCATCTCTCAAACTGCATATACAGCTAGCAGAACATTGGATCACAATCACATGATTCAGAAAACAAAACCAACTGAAACATCATCAACATTCTAAAAACAAGACTTTATATTTATTATCCTCATATTAATTTCATATAAAAAAAAGACTTCATACATGATTTTAACATGAAACAGTTCTTCAAACTACATATGCAGCTAGCAGACCATTAAATCACAATAAAAAAAATTCAGAAAACAAAACCAATGACAACATCATCAGCATTTTAACAGTAAATATGAATTAATCACAAAGCAGTTTCTCAAACTGCATATGCATTTCATGAAATTGTTTTTCAAAATCCATATGCAACTAGTAGACTAGTAAACCACAACCACAAGATTCAGAAAACAAAACCAACTATAGCACCATCAAAATTCTAAAAACAAGCCTTTATATGAAATAATCATCAAACTACATATGCATATCATAAATAATAATAAAAAAGACATTAAATGAATTAAACATAAAACTATTCATCAAAATGCCTCTGCAACCAGCATATTAAAGTTTCTCAAAATCAAGTACTACAACATCATCAACAGTTCCTTAAAATGCATCTGCATATGTATCTAAAATTCAAAAATACAATACAGCCCAGCCAAGCTTAAGTCATCGCCTACATTCCAAAATATTGCACTAAAGCATTTCAAAAAGATAGTTTCTAACATGAGATTCATTCAAATTGCAAAACTGAAAACCATTTTCTAATATTGGTGAAGAAGTTTCTTAACCCATTGTATCTTTAAATTATCTGGTATAGTGAACAAGAGGTCAATTTTTGCGTCATCATTGATAATTGCAGCAACAACATCAATGACATCCATATCACTCAAACCTTGAATTTTCTGAAGCTCATCAACAATTTTGGCTCTTCGCCCTGATGTTGCATTCTCACTCATTAGAATTTCACGTTGCTGAGAAATATTTGGGGAAATAGAATGTTGCTGGGATTTTAAGAAATATGAATTAAAAAAACAAAAAGAATACCCATAATTGTTGGATAAAAACTATAATTATGAATTGTTAGTAAGGACAAATTAGTCAAAAAAAATGTATTTAATGCTAACCTTACTTTCTCATGGAAAGGGAAAGTAAAACCCAAGAGAAAGGAAAGCTTCACTTTCCCTCGTACTTTTCCATGTGCCAGGCAATGATTTTCCATGTTTGACTTACTAAATATGAGAAAATAATTAATTTTTCATTCCCAAAATTCTTTTCCCATGAACCAAATGGGCCTTAAATCTTAGCAATTATGCTACGGTCGGCCGTCCGGACGCATGGCTGATCTCAGGCCATTAATGTATGCCATTAACATATGTGAGTCCATAATGCATCAACACAAACTTAATTCCGAATGAATAGATATTGGAGAAATTGGTTCTTACTTTCTTTTTGGGTCCGAGGGTTTTGGGAAGTAATTTCCCGACATATCCTACTAAGCAACGGGCACAAGCTTCAATGGTGAGATGTAGACTTGTCCCTCACCCCTAAATATGGATAGGCCCAGAATGAGTCACCGATGGTTTTGTCGGGCAGTTGAGGGACAAAACAAGAAAATAGCTACTTAAAGACTCAGAAAAGAGGTACTTAAATGCTGACACGTGTTTGCCAATAAAAAAGGTACCGACACGTGCCCCAGCCTTTCTCTCTCTCCTCTTTTTGTTTCTGATATCTCTCTATCTCCCTCCTCTAGAAAGAAAAGCAAAGAAAGCAAATACTCTACCTTTGAAACTCAAAGCAAGTTTTCCCACTGCAGAAAAATGGCAAGCCCAAAGCAAACAGACGCAGGCACTGGAGATTCGAAATTTCCAGCTGCTAATGTGGATTTAGAATTGAATCCAGGCAAGAACAAGAATTTTGAAGAAGACAGTGGGCCATCTCTAGTAGCTACCTCCAAGGAGATTAAGGTGATATTTTTTTTCTTCAACTCTAACCCTGTCTTGATTTGTCTATATAAAACTTGAAAACATATTTCATGGCGCTGAAAAGCAAGTATATCACTTCTAAACCAGCATGGGATGGAATTAAAATTGTCCAAGTTTGAATTTGTTTTGTCTAATACTTGAGCTATTACATATGGATACAAAGATATGAAAAACATAAAAAATAAGGTAGGAGTGTGAAAATAGCTACCCTAAGATGAAGCAGGGGAGGGAAAAATGCTTTAATATATACTCTTTTTGCAGGCAAAATGCTTTAATATTGCGTAGATACAAAGATCAGAAAAAGATAACATGAAAATAAGGGGGAAGAGTGCACGTTTACAAAGTAAGAGTGTGAAAATCGCTACCCTAAGATGAAATGGGAGATGGGGATTGAAGGTTGATTCGAGGATCTTATGTAACCGGACCGGGAGCTCTGATACCATGTTAAAAAAAACCATTGAATCCTATAGAGGAAGGTGTTAGAGAATCTCTTAACAATGTATCTCAAGCTAATGTAAACATTTTTAACAATGGAATTTCATGAAAATGCTTGAAACCCTGTTGTTTTTATGTGCCTCTCATGTATTATTGTACATGCACTAGCACTGTAGTGTTACTAATAATGTTGCAATGACTATTTTACAGGAACAAGTAGAGGCTGAAGATAAGAAGAAAAAGGATCAGGAGAAGAAAGATGCAATCCAGACTCTCAAGAAAAGCGTTATAGTCTCGGCGGTGATCGTGGCTCTGGCAGGTGCAATTTTTGCCATAGCCAAGAAATTGAGAGAGAAATGAACTCAGCAGCCAGACAATAGAAGCAATGCCAAATTTTTCATCCCCCTCCCCCATTTGCTTCTGTTGTTAAGTTTTTCCTTCTCCTTTTGAAATGTCATGCATGCCCATATGGAAATACTGCTTCTGATGAATTTGATGTGGATTTTGGTGAACAATGTCCTCTTCTCTGTCAACGATACATGTATGAATTCTGTAAGGAAACATGTAATCTAATCCAATGTTCCTTTTGTTGCGTTTCTAAGATGGAATAAAATTCAGTTTCCTCTATTCTGGTTTGGGCCATAATCACAAGATTGGTACTAGTGTTATGCATTGGCAGCCGATAATCGTTGATTGGTGTGAATCTCATATTAACACTACTAATATCCTATGATAATCACTACTAATATCCTATGATAATCGTTGATTGGTGGGAATCTCACGCTACTAATATCCTATCATTTTGTTTCGGGAATAATTTTGTTATCACTTTTAATCATGGGATAACGTTCGCACTCTTTAATTACACTATACAGATTCATAATGTTCCCTAAGCCTAAACTTCATTAACAAAACAATTTTGCTCACAATCTTTAACCCATTCACATAAAACTCATCATGTAATATTTTATTAGTCAAACACTGGACTTTTATAATTAATCACAGTTATTGTTCTGGACTGTTGTTAAGTTTGAAGCTGAAAATGAAACTCTGAAACCAATCATTTTCCAGAGGAAAAGAAAAATGCCCAAAAATGTCTCCGATTTCTCTGAACCCTCCTCCATCTCCACCGCGCTCCCTCTACCTCAAACACAAGCCCCTGCACCCCCTTTCCACTCTCCCGAAACCTAGACTTTCTCTGAAACCCTCCCTCCACAAATCCCATAATTCCACCAACGTCCCCTCTCTTCTTCCCGCCACCCCAAAACCCCAAAACGACCTCCCTTTTTCTCAGACCTTCCATTCTCTCACTTCTCTCAAACCCTACATTCTCTCCCAACACAAGCCAATCCTCTTAGGCTGGCTCTGCAGCCTCGTCTCTGTCTACTCTCTCTCCAAAACCGTACCCAAAATCGGCAAATTCTCCACCTTTATCAAAAATTTGGACCCCATCACATTGAAAAATGAGGGCTTGGCCGTGGGGGTATTGGTCCTCGCGAGGCTTGTTGCTGTGTATTGGCAGCAAGCGTTTCTCTGGGATGCGGCGTTGAACGCTGTGTATCGGGTTCGGGCTGCCGTGTTCGAGAAGGTTCTGGAGAGGGACTTAGAGTTCTTCGAAGGTTTTGGCGGTGTTTTGAGCGGAGATATTACTTATAGGATCACTGCTGAGGCCTCTGATATCGCTGACACTGTGTTTGCTCTTCTCAATGTGAGTAAAGTCTTCAAGTTTTGATTGACTGTGTTGCCAGAGCGACTGTTAGTGTGTTGATTGATTATGTTGTTTTGATTGGGTTTGTGAATGGCAGACCACTGTGCCCAGTGCTTTGCAGCTGTTAGCTATGGCTGCTCAGATGTTGGCTATCAGCCCTTCGCTATCTTTGATTTCAGCTGTGGTGAGGAAGTTATGCTTTATCTTTTGTGCACCTAAAGTTACTGATTATGCTCTTGGACTTGGTTGAGGGTGTGTCTTATTGTGTTTTGTGTTTTGGTTTATGGGCAGGTGATTCCATGTATGGCTCTTATCGTCATCAGACTTGGCGGTAAACTCCGAAAGATATCTAACAAGGCCCATCTTTGCATTGCTGCTCTCTCTGCTTATCTCAATGAGGTATATGTTATTTCTCAATTTACCTGCCCTCTCTATTGTATCTTTCCAATGAGTGCTCCACTCTGGGTCTCGCATTAACATTTTGCTGTACTTTCTTTGTCATTAGCTGGCTGATTGTGTTTATTTCTCATATGTTATCGTCCTGTAGGTCCTCCCAGCAATTCTTTTTGTGAAAGCAAACAATGCAGAATTGTGTGAATATGCTAGGTTTAGGAAGCTTGCTCACGATGACCTCTCTGCACATTTGGAAAAGAAGAAAATGAAGGCGCTTATTCCTCAGATCATACAGATTGTATATTTTGGAGTGTTGTTTATGTTGTGTGCTGGTTCACTGGTGTTTTCTAGTAGTTCTTTCGTTAGCGGTGGCATGGCTTCATTTGTAACAGCGTTGATTTTTCTGATTGAGCCAATTCAGGTGATATTCTGTGATATGAAGAACCTCTACCCTTCTCAACTTTGTTTGTGGGTTTTTGTCATATTTGATAGATTTTCTTAACATGGTTAGTGTATGACTGGAAGTTTCCTTTTTAGGTTTCTTAGTATTTCGGAGCATTATTTAATGACCTTGACCTCACCTTCTTGAAATTCAGTAGATACTAGTATACTACCAACTTATTCTGCTTTTTGCTATTTATGAGACGAAAATAGTTTCAGCAGTCTCTCAATAAATCATTCCTGTAGTTGTCTGAAGTGTATTTGCTAATCATTCTGTGTGTTATTATTATTGTCAGCTATTGAGGAGCTGTCTTAAGTTATCAATCTGAATGTAAAGAATCACGCAGGGTGTAGGAAAAGCATACAATGAGTTGAAGCAAGGAGAACCGGCTATTGAACGCTTGTTTGAACTTACTAGGTTCAAACCAATGGTATATTTTTTTTCCTGAATAGAAGAAATTAATGCTAAATTATGGTTTATTGGTCTCTGTATTTCAATCATTAATGCACACACACATACATATATATTTCTTTGTAAAATTTAGTTCTACATTATTTAATTATGAGTTATTCTTTGTGAAGTAAAAGGAGTTACTTAAAAGAGAGAATAGGATGGTTGCTAAAATAAATTTCTGAACAGAGGAAGCCAAATTTAGTTCTGAGGTCAGCATAGTGCAATCAATATGAATTCTCATTGGGTATAATTAGATTCTTTTGTGCCTTTGACAAGATGCTTCATGCTACTTTATTATAACTCAATGTTGTGATAATTCAATGTAGTTATTATTCATGTTGCTTTGGCATCTATCAATTTATTCTTGAACACAGATAAAGGAGAGACTGGATGCTGTTGATTTAGACCAAGTTACAGGAGAGGTCAAATTTTGTGATGTATCATTTAAATATGGGGACAACATGGCTTATGTTTTGAATGGAATGAATCTGCATATTAAAGCTGGAGAGACAGTTGCTGTTGTCGGGCCCTCTGGAGGAGGAAAGACAACCCTTGTAAAACTACTTCTTCGGCTTTATGATCCTTTATCTGGTGAGCTCTTCAATAAAGATATAGCTTTTTCCAAAACCAGGGAAACCACTATCCCACAAACTACTTCTTCGGCTTTATGATCCTTCATCTGGTGAGCTCTTCAATAAAGATATAGCTTTTTCCAAAACCAGGGAAACCACTATCTGATGCAGGACGCATATGACCTAAATTTATTAGTTTCCTAATGTATTTGTTAGTTTCCTAGATTCTCTAGTTTTCCCAATTCTAGTAGGATTTCTACTTTTCCAGATTTCCAGATTTCTAGTTTTAAGTTTCCTATTTTATTTGGGTTAGGATTTCTGTTTAAGCAAGAGATTTTTATCCTATTATGTCTAGGTTTTAGTTTGCTATAAATACCCCCATGTAGTTCTTTAAAATTCAGATTTGGATATTGAGTAAACCTTCTCTTAAAACTATGTGATTTCTGTTCGTCCTTCTCGGTTCTCTGATTTCGGTCCTTTCTTTCGTCCCTTCGATCTATATTTTCGTCTCCTCGACCTCTTATATTCTTC
Source organism: Prunus fruticosa (assembly GCA_018703695.1). Taxonomy (NCBI): domain Eukaryota; kingdom Viridiplantae; phylum Streptophyta; class Magnoliopsida; order Rosales; family Rosaceae; genus Prunus; species Prunus fruticosa. The sequence continues at coordinate 23,059,041 of CM031923.1, forward strand.
TATGTTCTATTGTTTGAGTGCTTAATCTAATACCTACGGGCTGTACTACATCAATTGGTATCAGAGCCTTCCCTCCCTTTCGCTTGCATTTGCTCTCTGCCATGGCACCCCAAACCGTGGCCAACCTTGCGGAACAATGTCATGCGTTCCAAGACAAGGTTTCTGACGACATCGCTGGCATAAAAACCCAGCTCTCCAAGTTCAGCACTGACCTCAAAGAACATCGTGCGACGACGGACCTCGCCATCGCCAAACTCCAAGACTCCGTTCAGATGCTTCTCAATCACTTTCGGCTTGGAATGACTGAGCCTTCTTCTACCTCAGCTATGCTCTCAAGTTCGTTTATGCCGCTGCCAAAAGGTGGCCTTCTTCCCAATCCACCGCTAGATCAAAAACTCAAGGCCAAGCCACAAGGTATTCCGAATCAATCCACGGGATTATCGATTGGCATGCCCAAGGCTCAATTGGAGCCCATATTTTCTTTTGGTTCTATGCTGCAGCCTAACCATACCCAACATACGATGGGTTCTCCTTTGGTTGACAACAACATTCATGTCCCTACTCCGCCACCCCGACCACACAACAAGAACTTCATGCACCGACCCTTGGATTTTGAGATAACCCGACATGCCAAGCTAGGTGTTTTTCTTGAACCAAGGCACTCTGCGACGACTTACGAACACAATGGATTGAGGGTCTATCACACCCACACATGCGCTTGCATTCGTTGGCCGATCACGTTCGTCATGGGTATAGGCAGAGCTCTCTATTTGCCATTCTTACAAGGACTAATGTTCCATGCTTGCGGAACGGCTGGTTTCAAGGTGGCAAATATGATGCTGATCTTGAAGACCTAAAAAACGCAACTTGCCTCTTCACACTTCCTTGGGATTTTGATTTTGTCGCTGTTTACTCGTCGGAGTCGAGTTCTTTTCGGCGGAAGAGAATGATGCAGGACGCATATGACCTAAATTTATTAGTTTCCTAATGTATTTGTTAGTTTCCTAGATTCTCTAGTTTTCCCAATTCTAGTAGGATTTCTACTTTTCCAGATTTCCAGATTTCTAGTTTTAAGTTTCCTATTTTATTTGGGTTAGGATTTCTGTTTAAGCAAGAGATTTTTATCCTATTATGTCTAGGTTTTAGTTTGCTATAAATACCCCCATGTAGTTCTTTAAAATTCAGATTTGGATATTGAGTAAACCTTCTCTTAAAACTATGTGATTTCTGTTCTTCCTTCTCGGTTCTCTGATTTCGGTCCTTTCTTTCGTCCCTTCCATCTATATTTTCGTCTCCTCGACCTCTTATATTCTTCTATGTTCTATTGTTTGAGTGCTTAATCTAATACCTACGGGCTGTACTACATCACTATCCCACTCCCACCTCTTACCTCTAAAGCCCAAGGGAATTCTGCAAAATTTCTCAACTCTTTGTTGTTCAATTTTGGAATATGAATTTTTTTTTGTTGAGGCTGCTTATTGGATTTTCTCATTTTTTCAGGTTGTATACTTATTGATAACCACAACATCCAGAGCGTGAAGTTAACAAGTTTGAGGAGACATGTTGGCCTGGTTTCCCAGGATATAGTGAGTGACGTATGATTATATCTTTTGGTTTTACTACATGCGCTAAAACACAAGACCTTAACTCTGCTTCCATACTCATATAAAGTTTGTCAGTTACCTCAGGTTGTTTGTGCTATTTGAATTTGGAGTTGTTTGATCTGCTTTATATGTGTTACATATACTATTGTTATGCACGAGATTCCAAAATGATAAATTGGTAAGTTCAACTAGTATTGGACTGTATTTTGCACTCTAAAAACTACTTGAAAAAGTTACGAAGTTTAGGAGACTGTTCTTTTGTATAATAACATGGACGTATGGTTAAGACTTGAGAGTTTATTTTAAGGGTATGATGTGAACACTAGATAACTAAAATGTCTGAAAGATGAGACTCATGACTCTGGAAATACAGTTTCTTTTTAATAAATCTTTTATAATATTTTTTTTGTTGTCCAAATCATAATATTATCTTGGTAACTTTGTATGTATTAGACACTTTTTTCAGGAACAGTTGCTGAAAATATTGGGTACAGGGATCTGTTGGCAAAAATTAACATGGAAATGGTAGAGGATGCAGCACGAACTGCAAATGCAGATGAATTTATCAGAAATCTTCCAGATGGATACAAAACCAACATAGGATCAAGAGGCTCAAGTTTGAGTGGAGGTCAGAAGCAAAGGTGAAGCATCCCTGATTCTAACATTGGTATTTAGCATGATTGTTAGGTCCAGCCTGCGAAAAGAAAAACTCATGTTGCATATGGTGATTTTCTACATGTTAAGTTTGCTAATCAACTTCTCTGTTTGCTCTCTTCAAATACAGACTAGCTATTGCAAGGGCACTCTATCAGAATTCTTCTATATTGATTTTGGATGAAGCTACTTCTGCTTTAGATGGCAGGTCTGAGTTGTTAGTTAGACAAGCTGTCCAGCGCTTGATGGAAAATCACACGGTAAGGATGAGCATGTCCTATCTGTTTGGTTTGCCCGCTGTTCCTCTCCCATTTTACAACTTTCTAATTTTGTTAACTGTAGTACAATCTTTTATCTAGATCTTGAATGAATACATTTTAATGAATCAGATCTTGGCTTGGTTTGTGAAAAATAGCTTTTACATTTTTCACTTGCAAAATTATGTTGAGTGTCCAAATGAATCAGATATTGTGCTTATTAACAGGTCCTGGTGATTGCTCATCGGTTGGAAACGATTCTGATGGCTAAACGAGTGTTCCGTTTAGATGCCGGAAAACTTGAAGAGGTAACCCGCTCGAGTCATTTGGGTGGTCAGCATATGGCATGGGGCTCGTCATTTGATTGCCATGGCAAACAGTAGCGGCATACATGTAGATAAAAACAGTGTGAATTTGTTTATTTTATCAAAATTGTACCAAAATAACCTAGATATGAAAAGTTACTCTCATTACAACCTCCTCCTTCACAACTGGTAGTGGCCATTTACTTTAGCTTGTAAGAGAAATTGGTCTTAATCCATACTACAAGGCAAGGAAAATTAAGAAACCAAAATATCAATTATATTAGTTTAAACACTGAACCAAATCAAAGACAGAGGTACTAGTCTTCATACTTATACTGACAACAAGCACAAGATAAAATTTAGACAACCAACAACACGACATCCTAAGACTTATATTATAACATGCACACAACATAATACAAATTCGGGAAAAGATCAAACCAGATCTCTATTTTTTTCCCTTGAAAACAATTTTTGCCTTCGAAATATTCTTGCTTTTCTTTATCTTCCTCCTAACATATTGCTTCGGCAAATGAATTATGACCATCTTCTCAAATTCTGAGCATGCGCAAGCATATACATTGCAAACTCAACTCCATTAGATCCATGTGAAAGCTCTATCGCAACCTCCTTCAGCTGTTTAATAAAAGTGAGGTTTTGCATGCTCCAGTGTCCCATAACAAACCCAGATGCCTGGAAAAGCAAGAAGACATTGAAAATTTCCAACAAAAAAAAGTTAAGAACTACCAAAATATAGAGTCCAATTGCTTTAACAAGGTCTTGATTAAAATGACAAAACCAAGCGTAAGAGAGAGACTGAGAAATAACATACAGTTTTAAGTCTTAACTTACATTATTAGATTCGGGCTCGACTAAAGGCGGGCTAGACTTTATGTATAAGGTATACAAGTTATGCAGTCCAGAAAAAAGAAAGACCATTGCTGGTACTAGGTCATTAATAAAGCTCCTAATATGAACACGCAAATGGCGAATATTTTCAAATGGAGCCGGCATGGATCCATCCCTAAACAGAGCCTGCAATGTCACAACATCATGCTTCACAATTTACTTTTCAATTCTATTGAACAAAAACTAAAAAATAGAAAAAAAAGAAGAAGAGTTTTCATTCTAGCTCCTGCAACTTTTCTTAGTGTAAAGGCAATGGCATCCATAATTTTTAAAACAATAATGAAATGTATGAAGGGTTCACTTTACCTTAATGGTCTCTTCATTTAGATTAAGAAAGTTAACCTCGGATGAAGTGTAAACATCATCAAATACATACTTATAGTCATCTGCTTCGGGATCCAGAAAAATTCCCACTTCTTTTAAACATCCAGGGTTTTCCCAGACTTGGGTTGAGCACAAAATTCCCGAACCAATAAAACTTTTTCGAGATTTGGGGCAAAAATACTTAACGATTTACCATTAGGGGTAGCAAATTTCCAGTCTATGAATATTTCTTCAAGTTTCTCACCGGAGATGTTGAGGTGGCAGATGTCAATCAGCTTGTGACACTCAAGAGAAAAATGATTCCAAAGACCAGCTTTCGATGGTGACATTTTTGGCCCATAAACTTGGTGAAGGTTTAACTCCTTAATGACTTTGCAAGAACACAGATCCATTTGAAGAACCCCTCATCTACTATATTAACCTTGCTCAAGTCCAAGTACTGGAGATTAGAGAAAAAAGTGGAGGGCACTTCAATCCTACACTTCATGTCCAACGATAGATGCACCAAAGATTCACAAGGAAAGACACAAGATGGAAATGCCATGTCCTCAAACATAGAGATCTCAAGATCAAGAACTTGCACTTTACACCTTACTGCATTGTGGATCCATGTCATGATTCTATAAACTCATCACAGAAGCATTGCGTAGCCTCATCAGCAGGTAATCGATGGCGAGCCCAACAAACACTAAACTTCATTATCTTATTATCCCCACGGTGAACCAAATACCTATCCAAACAGTTCAACAATTTCAGCCTTTTACCACACGTCAATGTATTTGCCTTGGGAAATTCATCAAAATGCAATACTGGAGACAACAGGTAGAGTTGTCTACATCTTTCGACACACAGCCGAAACGAGTGAGGTCTTTATAGAAAGGCGGCAAAGAATGCGAAGGGCAACTTCGTCAGGAAGATGACTAAATATGTCTATCCTTCTACTCTTAGCATGCATTCGTGCTTGACCTGGCCTACTAGCAGTTGCCATTAGCTTGCTCTTGTGTTCCATTGGGTGTCTTTTTTGCTTTTGTAAGATATGTTGGTTTCAGTCTAGCTATAAGGGAAATTATAGAGTTACCGGATTGAATATTAAATCATCAATTATATTTATATTTATTTTTTATTTATATACATCTATACGCTGAACCAAATGATTAAGAAATGAACCCAAATAAACTCAGAGGAGTAGTCTTGATAGGGGCACATACCATTCATGTATAGACACCAGAAAATTCGAATGCATCTTCCTTGGTCCTGACTATGGGAAGGTGATGGATTGCCAAGTCCCTTCAGTCACAGCTGAAAACCCTAATTTCTGATCATTTGGGGCTGTGCACAATAACTGGGTTTTGGGTCTTTTAGACTTTCTGATGTGGGTTTAGTGTAAGAAATAGTTAAAATTCATACTTTTGTAACCCCAAAATTTTGAAATTTGAAAATTGAAATTTAAAATTCTTATCCAGAATCTGTCCGAGCGTCGTTTGTTTTAGGAAAGCTCTTGACTACCTTTAGAGTAAACTTTCGATGGAGTGTGACAACATCACGTGATGTTACCAACTCATGTTATAACACGTGTGTACTGTTATTCATGTCATACATTAAGTTATAAACCCGTTACCCAATCATGTTTTGACTCGGATTATAGTAAGAGCATCTCCAACAACTGGAATGCTAAAATGACGAGCCACATTAGCAAAACTCTCTCCCCAGAGACTGTCAAACTTAGTCACTAAAAGCTGTAACCCCTTTCCCTCTCTTTAAAACTAACAATTTAACCTTACCTCTTCAAAACATTTATTTTACCTGGGAAGCAAACCTACATTAAAAATGCTAAAAACATGAACTTTTTCTTGTAAAATAATAAATACATAGACTTTCTTTACCAGTTTTCAAGAAACCTACATTGAAAATACTAAAATAACAAACACTACATTAATTGAATTTTAAGTGTATGCTAGTACACAAATTATTTTAAGTAGCAAACAAACCTTTTCAAATTGTCCATAGGTCAACCAACTTCAATTTGAAGAGTTTGGTTTGCTACTACTGTTGGAGGTGCTCGAAGATTTTGGTAGTGTTTTAGTTTCACACAAAAATTTCTAGTACTTCTTATGTTGGTCAACCCTCCCCAAAATTTTGCCTGTGAGATTCTCAAAACATAGTGTATTTGGGTCTAATCAAGTGGATTTTTGTTATATTTGAGAGTATTTATTAAAACTAGAGAAGAAAGTTATTTGGCTTTGATTGTTATTACAGGTTTAATTGGATTTATGGGTGGAATGATCCTAAAATTAACTTTAGACCACTGGTGACAAACACATGGTTTAAGTCATTTTGAATAGACAGTCTATGTAGGACTTCGCATGGGACATCTTACTCACAATAAGGGATTCTATTCTAGCTAGGACACACAAATCTGAATCTTCGTCAAAGACAGCAGTGGAATTGGAAGAAAATAGCAAGAGAAATACATATGATTTAGAAGCCCATAGTGATTTGAATTTTCTCTCCTCATTTAGCTCTTGGGAGAAAATTTCATTCCGAAGCTCCCTTTACCCCCAAAAGCAAAAAATCCCACATCCCCAACCCATCCTTTTACAACTTTCCCTTGTCTCCCGCCCCCTCCCCCTTTTCCCTTTATTTCTCTTCTATCTCCATCACTAGACCCACCATGGGTGGCTGAAGACCTTGAGGTCTCTAATCACCACCCCGGTGTCCGGAGTGAGGAGAGAAATGGGGAAGGGGTGGCCGGCAAAAAGAGAGTCGCCTTCAATGTGGTGTGAAATAGGGGAGGGGTAGTTGTCTGGGTGAGTTAGGAGGGTGTTTTTCTTCTTCTCACATTTTTTTCTTAATTTATTTTATTTTGATGGGGCTTAAAATCAGCATTACGGAGGAAAATAATTTGAGGATTTTTTTTCTTCTTCCTGGGAACTCCATGGGGCGACAAGAGCATTCGCTTATGATTTGCCAACTACATGGGCTTTCAGACCATTACAAATGAAAAAACAATACGAGTGTTGGAAATGCAAAACACCACTTGATTTGGGAAAAAAAATGAAACTCACTGCACATCAAGCATTCAGAACATCAATACACTTTACTACAACTACTATAGTCCAGTTAAAGTGAAAGACACTACAAAATTACACCAAGAAAACAAACTAAGGATAGCCATAGTCATCAAAGTTCAAAGACCAAATCGAGTCGAGAGATAAAAGGTCTCTGCAGAATTCGGAAAACAACCAAAATGCGTGGAGGTCCATGCTTCTTGTTCCTCTTTTCTCCCTGATCTTCTTCAAAGACAACTATGGCATTGTGAGCTTCTCTTGCTTTCATTTAACTTCCCTATAGCATTAGATTGCTCAGGTGAAATGATATTCGCCATCTCCTCCAAGTTTTTCGCATCTCTAGGATATACCTCTTGCATTCTAAAAGGACACAAATTAATGTGCAAACAACCAATTAAAAATACCCGCAAGTGCGTATTCACATCAATGAAGTATAGATTATGTAAAGTACTGTTTCACCCATCGAAGAACTTGTCTGCTTTGAAGGAGTTCTAGTTTGAGTATGTAAAGAACACTTAATCCTCACACCACAAATGCGAAAGTGCCAATTGGAAACTAAAAATAATAAAGAGTGTAAAAAATGAAACAACACAAGAAAACTAAAGAAAAACACAAATAGCATCTCTGCATCACCATTTACCACCGGCTCGTGAAGAGTGACGTCCGTTCCCTTTTTCACAGAGTTGATTTTAGATCTTTGACGTTATGAGCGACCTGTTCGTGAAAGCCACGTACCAGTCGTTGCCTTCTATAGTCGAAATTCTCCGCTTTTCACTTTCTACCTCTGCCCAGTGTTTCACCTATAACTTTCTAACCGTTTGTCCAAATTCACGTTCCTCATACCGGTTGTTTATTCACACAGAATGTGCAAAACACAACGTGAACCAAAAGTCCAAAACAATTACGGAAACAAACAAAATTCAGTGACAAAGACACAAAACGTGTCAAACACGCAACTCACACACACATTGGGGGGGGGGGGGGGGTTGATTTGTTTCAAGTGACCTATTTATTTTGCAAGAAAGTAAGTGGACTTTAATTGAACCATGAGAAATCCAGAGATGAAATATCAAAGTGTGAAATTAGAATGTAACAAACACTAGTGGTTTCTGTCCCACCTGAAAATATTCTACCCAAGTTCATGAATAATTTTAGAAGTGAATGTAACCTTACGTGTTGATGAATGTTTTATCAAGACTATGTGCCCGTCAGACGCATTTATTCTCTCTCAATATACGCAAGTGCATGGTTTGTGCTACAATACTTGTGCTCTCCTTATATTCTTAACCTAGGCATGGTTTGCAACTTTGAATTCAATTAAAAGGAAAACTGATTAAGTTCAAAGAGACAGATGAACATTACACAGAAGTTTGAATAGTATATGGTGTTTACATTAGGTATTCAAGAAACCAATTCACATGGATGGTTCTTACTTCATCCATCTATTGCTTAGGTAAAATATTAAAAAAGATACACATAATCCCAACAACAACCTCAAGAAGCATGCTTTCAAAAGGTGATCTACTCAAAAGAAGAACATACATCAAGTATAGATTAATTGGTGAATTGAATTTTACAAATATCTATAAATTCATACACTTAGCATTGAAAAACAATAAGGTATTCATGTTTATGCTCCAACCTAAGCCCTAGCTATGGAGTTTAGTTGGCTCACTTATTTCAAATACAAATTCAAATAATTAGAAAAACAATTGTTTAGAGATTTTGACAAATTGTGAGAAGCTTCAGGTTATCAAATGGTGGAAGCTTCTTCTCCATTCTGCTTGGCTGCACCTTGGCTTTCACCTAGCTCCAGTCTTTAAATTCTGATCTCTGTGAGAATGAATGTCTCCAAATCCCTTTTATGTTCAAAAGCTCCTCCAATATCAGTACCGACATTTTTTCTTCCCTCTCTCCTCCTTTCCAGCTTTTACTTTTAGTATAAAATCATTTTTTCCTTAGTCTTTGCCCATTGTCCCCTTGCTATGATGGAGCCTTGACTTCACAAATATGCCAAATACTTTAGAAAATATCTCATTTACAAGGGATTGTTACCAAAGAGTTATGGAAAGAAAGAATCAAGTGACACATTAGAGGTAAAAAGTCAATAATTTTATTTTAGAATTGTGGTAATATGTTATTGTTGCATAGGCAACACTGTCCAATGGAGTTCAAATTTGCATATGTTGTAGTTAACATCCATTGGACAAGTATCAGATGAAGACTAACATGACTTCAATCCCGAGCACCAAGCACATTTATTGGTTACAAGGTCACTGACGAACTAACAAATAGAAATTTATAACTAATAATGCACTTTTAAATTATTTTATTCCAACCAGGTAATCAGAAACACAAAAAGGCAAAGGTAAAAGCTAGAGAATTTCAGAACTAACTCAAATAATAGTGAATAACATGAAGTCATGTGGTACATGAACCAACAATAATCTGCCAAACTCAATTCCATTAGACCCATTGGAAAGCTCAATGTTCATTACCTTTACTTCTTAATAAAGCTAGGTTTTTACTTTTTAATTTTGTCAAAGTCTCTATGACTTGAAAGGAGACAAATAATAATATATTAGCGAGTATCCATGTTTAAATAAATAAATAGTGGAATGCAGAGAAAAGATATAAATGCTTCTCACTTACTCTAGCTTTTATGGGTGGAAAGGTGATTTGGTTAAATATTCAGTGACACAGTATTTCAGTCTGGCATTCCTCCAAACAGAACTATTGGGATGGACCATAAATTCAAACAAGCCCTCCATGTGCATTTTGTACTTATCCCCAGCACAAATAAGTGGTTGCATAGGACCTTCCTTTAACAGAGCCTGCGATGTTAAAGTGTCTAGAGAAAATGGCCCATTGAAAAAAAAAAGGATAAAGCTTCATGCCTCACCTTACCCTTTACAGCGAAATGAGTTTACTCCTTTTCCTTCCGCCATACGTAAAGTCTGAATTTGGTTTTCAAATTGCGAAAAGCGACCCTTCAGGATTTGCTGTGTCCTCCGCCAGAAAATGTTGTTTCAGTTTTTTACGTTTTCAAGTCTTCCTTGGTGTGCTACCACTTCCTATCGACTTGCAAGGATATTTCCGAAATCAAATCTAGATATTAGAGGTGGTATAAGGACCTGAGTCTGGAGAACCCCTTCCCTACCCAGAAACTTGCTTCAATGAGTGAATACTCTTGTTCAAGATACATATGGAATGCAGCATCCATCGTTCACTTACTCTTCCCAGCCTCAAGATGCTCAGTCTGATATCTGAAGCATGAACGTGCGAATGAATGAGACCTTATCTTGGAGTCCAAAGGCCTATATAAAA